>JAASFJ010001105.1:0-11915 GCA_023333755.1 Globisporangium uncinulatum
CGGTCAGCAGGAGTTTTTGACAGCCAAGTGCGATACTGTTGCATTTTGGTGTGGTTTTTTAGGAAACACTTTATCTGTGGTTAATCTAAAATCATCTTTTCGCACTTTTTGCGCGTGATGAAAAATACCGGTAAGGTACTGACTACTACAAAATTCATTTAGAGACAAAGGAGCAATAAATTCAATTAAACAGGAAATATCGGCTGCTACAAAATCCAATAACTTCCAAAAAGAGTGATTCAAAACGCTCATTTGCGTTTGTTTTGTCCAATAGTCTCCTCCAGCGAAGTCGCACTGTCCCATGAGCCTTTTAAAGCTCTTCTCCTCACTTTTGCTTCTGCCTTGATGACGGTGTCGTTGCCATTGATCTCTCCGCTCATTCCGATTTGGCAACGACACCGTCGTCACACTGTAGCGCTGCGCAGATTACATCACCTCTATCGTCTGCGGTTGTGTGCCGCATTTTAGCCAATGTCGCTACGCGAAGCCCAAAGCGTATACGGCCGCACAAGGGCGAAAGGCGCGTTTAGGGACGAGTTAACTGCGTATGCGATTCGCCCAAACACAACCCGCGAGGTTGAGCACTTTTTTAATTGGTAGGATCTGTGTACACCTTTTCACACACGAAACCGCCGCTCCACGAGTGCGAAAAAATGGAGGGTGTATAATTCGCGTATATCAGAAATAAATATTATACTCTTGCCGCATTCAAAACCAGATTTGTTCAATCCAAATCCAGAGTCCCATAGAAAGCAAAACCCCTTGGTATTTGCCTCAAGTTACACAGAGAGAAAATCATCCCACGGTGAGGGCTGACTGAAAAAAAGGAGCTCTGGTTTCAGTTTTGATGGCTCTGACTTCGAATGAAGCGGAATTGATTGCCAAACACTCTCAAATTACAAAAAGGGACTTCCGGTTTCGAACTCGCAGTCCACAAGTTTCGAATGTGAAAAAGTGTAGAAGGAGAAAAACAAGACCGTGAGCGTGAGTGTGAGCCCAACAATCGAAAGCGCGGGTGCGCCAACCACCATGCACCAGTGAGCGCATGCTCACCTGTCTTGGAGTCTATCGAGCCAAACGCGCGGCTGCAAAGCGAGCGAGATGGACGCTGAGCTGCTCGACTCTTTTGAAAATGGCAGATATCCAAGTGGTTTTAATTTATCCAGGTGATTCACATGGATAAAGTAATTGTCAATCAATCCCGTTGTGTTGTTCTGATCGCTCAGAAATGAGCCAATCAAAGAGCACTCACCTGGATTGATTTTGTCAATTTCCAAGTGAATTTTGTAGTAACCACGCCTTAACAAGCAATCTCTGACCCAACTTCACAATTTTACATAGGTGGTGTTGGCAACGTGAAATCCGCTACGCCTCACAGAGTGGTGTATGATCGAGAAGACACCTGAGCACTGAGATATCGTCTCCTGTATATCCCCAACTCCTTCGCACTGCTGCCATTTTTTTGCACCTCGGAGACACACCTTTTTCGAGTACAATTTTCTGAAATGACACAATGTATGTATCTAAATGTCCAACCGATTTGGCGTCAAAGAGTGATTTTGCTGCGCAGACCAGTCATGAGACAAAGCGGTCGCGATGGAACCGAAAAAGAAGGGAAGTGAAAAGGACAAAACTAGAAAAAATCATAAGAAACCCTGTCTATCGAATAAAAATATGAATAACAGAGACATAACTTAATTTACATTCGAAAAGATGTGGAAAGGATGCTCCAGATCCTCCGCGAAAATACCAACAGCTCCGTGTGGAGTGCTCTCTGCGCGATGTGAAAGGTACCAAGTTCATTTCGAAATAGAGAGCTAACGAATGGTATAGAACATGACTGCCTGCGCTTCTCTGCGGAATTTACGAGATCGCGTGCACTTACCAGAAGTGCCCTATTTCTGTCTTGTTGAGCTAGAGATTGCTTGTTAAGGAACTGGCTACATACATTGAGGCAGAATACTGGAGCTAATGGTAGATTTTGAAAATGGGTCATATATTAATCGGGTCGTGGTATTGGGTTGTGAGTATTATCTATAAAACACCTCAAGGAGGTGCTTGAAGTTTGTTGCAGCAGGATATCTTGTAATATTAGTCTCTACGTTGTTGCTCTAACTGGCGCTTGAGCTCCGCTCAACTGGATGTCGTGTACTAGCTGCGTCCGTTCGCAATATATACTCTCGATAACACCAATAAACTTCGCGAGGCTCGGGTGCGTAGAGGGGAAAGACTCATTTCGTTCGCTGTTGAAACGTTCGAGAGGGTTGTTGGTCTGCGTGATCTCGTCTGCATTGATACCGTGCTTGCTTCACAATTCAGGCTGTACGCAGTGTAGCCATTATCAGTCAAAATAGCTCCAAAGGCACCCACTTGGCTGCTAAGAACAGGAGCAGCCTTGAACGGGTGCGCTCGTGCAGTCGCTGCTTGACGAAAACCATGCAACTTAGTCCGGCAGATTTGTAGCCAGCCGGTCGAGCGATCCAGCCTCAATTGCGACCATGATCCCACCTCCGGGAATGCGCAGCTTCTTCATGCGACGAAGCAAAGCTTTCTTTCAGTGAAAAAACATCCATGGACGCGTGCGTTGCGACAACGAGTAAGCACAGGATCAGGTAGTGATGCTTCAAAGTCGAGACGACGCGCTCTGGCTCCCGCAGTCTTCCTGCCAATCGCTCGACGAAGAGAAGCACGTTGCGGTACATTTGAGCAGTCCTCGACGCGCAAAGGACGTAGAAGGATGACATAAAGAGCACTAATGGTCAATCGTACACTATGCCCACGACGCACTAGCAAAACGGGTGCGGCAAGCTCGTGAATGTTCCATCGATGAAGAGGCTACTAGACTTGTACTTGAGCTTGATAATTAAAGCTGGCGGATGATCCCATGTGACGAGGCGTCCCACGATATCTCCAGAGCGCCGCAGAGGGTACGAGTGGTGGAATTGACTAATGCTCAGGTCCGTCCCCTTCACATTCGAAAACCTAAACTTCTCGAATTGAGTGATATTGAACGTCCCAAAGCGCTGACGTCACGTATAGTATACTCTGTGTTTCACTTGAGTTCTTGTCAGACCTGTCACAGCGACTGCGCTTCGGCTGACAAACAAGTCCTCGTGACCTCCCTCCAGATAGCTTCAGCTGTCGCGCCCAAGTCGATGACAGCTAGCTCGTCGACGCGCACCTACATCGCTACTTCAATGTTTCCAACCGGCGACGAGACTGAGATGGATATTTTTACGAGGTGCGCGGAACCACTAATGCAAATGTCGTGCTGTGCGCGTGGTACTCCACGAGCCGTTTCTACTTGTCGCTGCGCGATAGATGCTGCATCGATATAATTGTTCTTCATTGAGTTAGCCATCTGGGTGTACTGGTAGCCGTTCGGCTTGATGACTGTCCGAAACCCAGCTCGCTCGTCATCCAGAGCCTCGGCGGTTGGTGTCGCAGATTCACTGCTGGTTATTGTAAGAGAACTAGATGCATCCTCAACGCTCTGGGTGACAAGGTTCAGTGGCTCGTCGGAGCGTAACAGTCCGTCGTCGCCGCTTCATCCATTGCCCGCGTCGCACACTGAACTTGACGGCGATAGCGCAGAGATGATTGTGTTGCTGATACAGCCCCGTAGCCGGCAGCGAAGACCCGCTCAGTCTCGACCGCATCCTCAGGCGCGTCGCCGAGGGGTCGGCGAGATGGTCGAACACGTTCTCCTCTTCTTCGGCGAGCGCCTCGTTCAGTAGCTGGTTCGTCTCGCCGTCCACTGTCGACGGCGACGCTGTGAGGGGGGTCGATGCCTTGGTATGTCTCTTCGGTTCGGTCAGACATCTTTGCGGTTAACATAAATCACAACATGGTAACATCCCATTCACATACATTCAATTCACAGCTACGAATCACATTCGTCCCCACACTGACACAATACACCACGCAATCTCGACTCTGGGCATGCGCACCACTTGTACAAAGTGGTTTCCCAGAATCACGCGCAGAACACTTGGCCAGGACAAAACTTTCCCGCTCCAGCAAGAGCAGAGAACTCTCACACTGACACTGTCATACCGCCGCCCGGACGCCCACGAGTATGGCGTCAGGACGGATGTCATACGTTAAGGGTCATCCGGACAGAAGTCCGTCACCTCACACTGTGTACCCGTTGATCACTTCGCGTGCTTTGACAGGGTAATCAGTCCTTGTTCAGGTTCGGCCGCCCTCCTAGCCACGAATTAACGTGGCTTGGCGACGGCGTCACCCAACGCATTGTGTAGGTAGGTGTGGGAATAAAGTTCATACGCATTCAAACACGTCTTCGTATTCAGTTTGCCTGGGCAAGCCTGCTCCCTCTGGACAGGATCGTCCAGCTACAGCAAGGGCAGCCAACTCCATTGGAGCAAAAGCATCCCTCTACAGTCGGGTCCACCCTCCATCGGTGCAAACGCATCCCAAACAAGTCATTCGTTCGCGCGTAACGCCTGGTAGGAGCCAGGCAATCGCATACACTTCTCATTCCAGCAGGCACTCCTATGCCTATGTCCGTCACTTTTCGATCTACTAGAGTCAAGGCTCTATCGGGACCCACTCGACCCGATACAGTCAATCGTCCCGTTTGGCGTTCTGGGAAAACGCTGATCGGTGGCTGTCGGTTACCACCAGCCACCGCCAGAGCAGAGAGCTATGGATGTTCCACCACTCCCCGTCGCGGTCTGTTGCGACCGCCGACCCCCAGTTGGTCACACACGCTATGGATCTGCCACCACGTCGGCTGTCAAGCCGCTTCGCATGCCAACGGGGGAACTAGAAAAGCATTCATCACGCATTAAGCGCCCAATACAGTGTCTTATAGCCCCTGCGATCGTTTCTCGACATCCATGTGGTCGCACAGTCGTGTATTCGCTTTGGGTTATGTCAAGTTGACTCTAACGGATTGCCCCCCTACCGACACAGCTACGTCGGGTTCCAAGGACCCAAGATAGCACTAGATCGGCAAGAACGCTAACAGCTGGAGCACAACATGACACATGAAGGACCGGTCGGTCAGAACGCCATGCATACGCAGTCACTGGTATCCGCACACTCTCTCGCAGACACATGTAACATTTCGCACACACCTTCACCACTCCGATCATTCGACAAACGCACGCTCGCACTTTCACGCAGCATACCGGCTCTCACTCCCATCTACACGGCCCACCAGCCCACACCATCATCCCTCACGCACCTTACTTGACGACACGCGAGGCTTCAGGTGTCGCACTGGCGACGGCAGGCGGTATTGCGCTTGTTCACTTGGATGGAAGTTGTGGAGTGATATTGTTAAACATGCAAATATGTAGGCCTATACGAAGTTCAAGTCAAGTCTCACCCTTTCGCTCCGGTAGGTGTCCCTCGCGCTTGAGGCTTCATTTGGGCTGTGTCGCTGGTTGTTTCTTGCCTCTTTGGCGCGTGGAGGTACCTGCGTGTCGTCATGTCGCACTGGATTCTCGTCCCAGATTCAACCGTCGGATGTCGATCTCACCATCCCGTAGTACCACTGTCTGGACACCTTCTATATCTTGACGGATCCTACCGGGCACAGCTGGAGCCAGACACAAAGGTGCGGACCTTGACGGGCCGGCCGGAAGCGTACGGGCGTAGCTGGAGCAGGATCGACTGGTCCGGATGGAGCTGTGTCAGCGGCGCGTCGTCCGAGCTGAGGCTGGGTGTCACTGCTCGAGGTCGGTGTCGTTTTGGGCGGGAGCATTGCTTGGCTGGCAGGCGCCATCAGAGCGTCGGTCTTGACGGATCTGTCCCCGCAGCGGCTCGGCCAGGGTGAACGTGTCTTGTTTCAATGGGTAGGGCACCTTGCTGTTGACCCAGCAAAGAACTGTCCGGATACAGCTGGAGTCATCCGTGTCTGTACGGACACAGCGTTTCGGGACGTCTTGGACACACTGTCGGAGAAAATTTGCTTGCGACCAGGTATCTCGAGTTACAACACCGCTTTCTTGTGATACTCGGTCAGCTTCGCCAAGACCATCTTCATTGTGCCCTTTGTGGATACGGTCGTACCGCCCTGAGTGCTGGTGCCAGCACACGTCTCACACGCGTTCTTCAGGTGTGGCACTGGCGAGTGTGGAGCTGGCGCCGGCGGCAGAAACGCTGGTGAGTGTGGTGCTGGTGGGTGTGGCAATGGCGGAGGATACAGCTATCTTTGACTGCTCTCGCTGGTGATCGCTTGTGTTACGTGCGAGATGGTGGACTGAGGCTCCGCATTCTCCGTCTTAATTCCACCAATGTCGCCGGTGATCAACACACCGATCTTCGTTGTGACGAAGTCCTGGAGGTGCAGCTTCAACTCATCCAACTTCTCTGTTCAGGTGAGCGCCGCGTTCTCTCAAGAGCTCGCCTTTCGGCACGGCATCTCGTATCCCTGTCCGCTGCTCCAATTTCGCTTGGTTCACTTTAACGACGTAGCGAGGTCTGCCATATGTGACTGTGCATGTGCGAGGGTGCTGACGGTGCTGTGAGCACTAACATCCCTTGCACTCGAGTGCAGCTCCGTGATTGCGGTCCGGAAGCACTCTTGAAGTCGCAGCTCCGCTTAGGCGATCGACTCCTGGAACGTCGACAAGGGCAGCAGACTTCGCGCTGTTCGTTGCAGTGTACTCGGCGAAGCTTCCGCAGCCGACACTTACTCTTTAATGTACGAAAATACCCTTGCGCTTGATCATATCGCCAGCCTTTCTGTCGCAGTGGCGAAAACTGTCTTTAACTCCGTTGACGCGATCACCGTCAGCTCTATCTCGATCACGGACAGCACTGATCTCACCACATCCATGTCACGATCACTCGAAGCAACGAGCGTCGTGCTCGACTCAGTGCCAAGTTTTGATGCGACGGCCGTGGCGTCCTGTTGGAGAGTAGCGAGTATCACAGCGTTCGCGTTCTCCAGTCATGACGCCAGCGCGTGATTTAGCTTATGCTGAATGGCATCCGCAGCGGCATTCACGTTTTAGACTGTCGCTGCTTCCGCAGATGGAAGTGCCATAGCCAACTTCTCCTGGATAGCGCGAGTCAACCCCGTTTCTATCTTGTTCTTCATCTTGGACCCGCTGGCGTCGAGGAGGGTTTGTTCTGACGCAGTAAAGTGCGAAGGAGCGGACCCAAGCACGACCAGCAGTTTTGCCTGTGCTGAAGTGCGATGACACTTGAGCTTGAGCGTAGGCTTGAAACAAAGCCATCACCAGCTCCTTGTACATTGGCTGTCGGGCTGCCAGGTGCATTGAACCTTGAGCAGCTGGTTCGGTTGACGGCGGGACCTGGCGAACACCGCTTAAACATTGACGGCCAACCTCGCAAACAGCACCGCTATCACCATCGAGGTCTCGAAAGCGTCACGCGGCGCGACATGCGTGCTGTCGCTAGCTTGCGCATCGCTCATATTCGCGCTGCTATGGCGGCGCTAATATGCTGTCGTTTTGGAGCTGATTGACGAGCTCGCTGCACCTCGCTCTCTTGACTTGCTCGACATATCTCGCTCTTGGCACCTAGCTCGCTGCTCCTTGGTGTGGCACAAAGTTAACCTTCTGTACGAATATCCGAGAAGAGTGAAGCACTGTACAGACGGAGGCGTTTTCGTCGTTTTTGACCGAAGGGACCTTCTGACTCACTGCTTTTTTGGGGTGCATCGGAGCGATTGCGTTGGAGTTCTGGGCGCGTCAGCGTTCGCGGTCCGCTTCATGTGTGTGACCTTGACATGGGGGAGTTATGTGGTACACACCACACTTTCACTTGAGAAACTGCTTTTGTTGTTTTTGTAGCCAAAAAAGGAAAAGGCGCGCACTTTTTGAATTGCATACAAAAGCCTGTCCATACAAAAAGGCACAGTCGCCACAAAGATCACAAGTCACCACCACCACCTCCACCACCAAGTGCACGGATCGGACCGTGCGACCGCCAAGCGCGTCTTCGTCACTCTCCGTTGACTACAACTGCACGTGGCGCTGAAACGTCTTCCTCCTTCATCTTCCACAGCTCAGCAGTGGAACTGCGACGCGCTTCTTCACTTGATTTCGTCGCTATGGCGAGCAGTGTCAGCGAGAGGAGCGCACACTGGGCGGCGACTCGAACTGACCGCAAGAGCGGCGGTGCACTGTCGCCCCAAGCGTCTCCCGCAGCCGGGCGACGCAGCAGCGCACTGCAGAGCGAGATCCGCTCCATGATTGCGCAGACGGAGCAGCTGCTCTCGAGTGCGCTGTCTTCACACGAGTCGCCTCCGCGGACGTCCGCGATGCCATTGCGCTTGACACGGCTGACGTCACTTGACGCGAGCCGTTTCAGGGCTACGCCTGTGACGGACTCGAGCGACAGCGTGAGCACCACAGAGCGCACTGGCGCCGCATCGGACGAGCAGAACGAGAATGAGAATGAGCTGAGCGACGGCGAGGTGGACGCGTCCGCACGTGTGGTGCGGACAGAGCGACAGGAACCGACGCAGCAACCGCCACAGCATCGGCTGGCAGACGGCGTCGAGAGCACTACTATCAGTGGCGAACTGGCTCAAGAAGCTGGTGACAACAACGAGGAAGAAGGAGAAGAAGAGGCGCTGGGTAATCAAGCCGCTACAGAGGTGGACGCGAATGATGGAGGTTCGCTCCAGCGCCAACCGCTCCTTCCAACCGTCACGAACCGCGACATCAACGGGTCGAAAGCCCGTGCGCTGCAAGAGTCGATGCTCGTTCACCTCGTTCGTCTCGGCTTCTATGAAAACCTGACGCGTCTAGCACTGGACGCCGGTGCGTACCAGATCGAACACGACGACGCTGACGCAGACTGTGGGGAACTGGCGTACGTCGACATCTTTGTCGCGTTAATCAAGATGGTGTGTGACGCACACGTGGACGCGTTCAGCCACCAACCGTCCCCACTATCGCGTCCAGCGAGCGCAGCATCAAACAGCGCTCGCTCAGCGACCAGCGACAGGACTGGGACTGGGAGCGCTAGTCCGCGTCACACGACGTCAGCGGTCCCGTTCAAGTGGCCCGTGTTCGACATGGCGCAGTTCGAGTTCGGGAACGCCCGCACCGGCACGTGCTTCGACAGCGTCTGTGTGCTCACGAACCTGCCGAAAGTAGCGGCAGAACGCACCGAGGAGCTCATGGAGATGCTGTCGTGCAGTCTCTTTTGCATGCTCAGCGACCCGGTCCAAGTGGTGCTTCCGTCTGTGAGCGCCACTGGCCGCACAAAAGGCCACGCGTTCGTCGAGTTCAACGACCCGATCATGGCGAGGAGGTGTGCGGCCGCTGTCGATGGCTTGGCGTGGGGCCGAGGGCCGTTTGGGCGGATCCGGAGCAGTATGTTTCGCGAGTACCAGGTGAAGTCGCCGACCGTTCCTCAACTGCGGTCGGATGGCTTTCGCGAGGGCGAAGGGTTCCCGGATGCTCCGAGCGTGTTCAATGCGAGCTTGCCGAGTGCCTACCACGGCAGCGGGTACCAGGAGATGCCTCGATTCAGCGACAGCGTGGCTGGCGGTAGCGACCTGTCTCCTTTCGGACGGAACGCGATGCAGTTCGTGCTTCCCGAGAGCTTGGAAGACAGAGACGAAGACGCGATCGACGAACGGTTCCCACCCTTGAACGCGATGGACAATGGGCGAGCGCTGCACCTGTTCCCAGACAGTGTGTACACGAGCAGCGAAGGCGACGGCGATGATGATGATGGTGACGATGCAGACGATGACGAGAACGACGACGACGACATATTCTGGCAAGCACAGCAGCTGAACCGTCACCCGCTCCTGGCGGACGTTCGATCCAGTCAGCCCCGCTCGCTTTCGATCGACGAAGCGGATATGGACGACGTGGACGACCCGAACGTCGTGTTTAGTCGTCCAGCGTGCTCGCACTCGGCACATGTGCCTGGGTACGACTTTGTCGGTGTCGACGACTCGCACCATCTCTCGAGCGACAGCTACGACGATGAAGACGAGGCCGACGATGACGACGGCTTTGGCTTTGTCGACACGGACACAGATGACAGCTGGGAGTACAGCCACACGCTTGAAGCGCACTCGTCAGCCGCTCGCCACGCGCACTGGGGTCCCTCAGAGCCTCGCTGCGGCTCTACGCACGCGAGCTCGTGGCAGCCACCATCGCCGGCGTCTGCAGCGACGCAGAAAGCGGCGGTCGGCGCTGGGCCTTCGATGCGAGCAGCGCCGTACTCGCCGCGGATGCTTCGCGAGACGCAGGCAAGCGAGTCCGAGACACCGTGGCGAAGCTACTGCGAAGAGCTGATCGCACGGAACCGTGAGATGCAGGAGCAGGTCGCGTTCGCACGGCGACGGATCGTGCAGCTCGGGCACAACAACCAGAAGCTCCACTTGCTCGTCGACCGCGTCGAGCGCGACCGGGACGGGCTCGTGTTTGAGAACGACGTGCTCCAGAGCCAGCTCAAGGGCCTCGAAGACCACGAACGGCACCGTGAGGCGCTCTTGGACGAGCTCGCAATGCTGCGCAAGCGGCTGCGCAAGAAAGAACCGCGTTCGAGCGCACTTGGCGTGTCTGGCCGGCCCTCGACGCCGCTCGACGACCTGCGGTTTGTGCTCCAGCACGAGCTTGGAGCGAGTGCGCTCGCGGGCAAGGACATTGACGAACTGCGGCAGTGGGAAGCGCTGCTCGAGAGCTCGCTCGTGCGCGTGCGTGGGAGCCGCGAGGAGAAGGCGCTGGCGCTGCAGAAGAAGCTGGACCGGCAAGTCGAGGAACAGCAGGAGCTCAAGCTCTGCGTGATCTGCCTCGCGAGCGAGAAGAGCATTTTGTGCCTGCCGTGCCGCCACCTGTGCCTGTGCGAGGCATGCTCAGCACGTGACGAAGTGACCACGTGCCCGATCTGCCGCCTCCGCATCGACGAGATGCTGCTCGTGTACGCTTGAGAGCGCTGTCGAACTCGTTCTTGGGACCGTCTTACGGGCCGTAAGAGAGAGAGAGAGGAGCTGATGTCTTCCTTTAATGTATAACTAACAAATACACGCACAAGAGAGAGCGATTGTTGGCGACTCTGGTGGATTGTAAAGTAATGAGCATCTAGCTATACAGGTGCTGGTCATCATCAGAGAGAGTGCACTCGACCACCAGTCCTGCGGGTGGACTGGTGGTGGCCATCTCTATTTCTTTCTCTTGCTCATTTCTTCCGACTCGAATCGAGTCGGACTCGGTATGTAAAATGTTGCCATCTCCAGCTGTCCGATCCAGAAAATGGGTTGCGGCTCATGTTCGCCTTCCGTGTCCTCATTCTTCGTGTCCTTTAGTGCCCTTTAGTAGGCGGACCACCCGCACCTCTGCAGCTACCGCCGACTCTCGTACTATACAGTACTGCAGTACTGAGGCAGGCTCGCTGACGGGCCCCACTCGCCCCACTCGTCAATCTACCGCCTCACACGCGCCACTTGTTCAACCTCTTCCGTCAATCATGCAGCTCTGGAGGTCCCTACTGTTGGCTGCAACACTCGCGCTCGCAGCCGTGACGCCTGCTGCAACACAAACTGCTGACGCACAGAAGAACGCCGCAGTGCAGCCCTTCGAGGCAGACGCGATGGCCGCTGCCGCTGCTTTCGTCAACGACGTGCGCGCTTTGGATGTGAATGCGGCCGAGAAGCTCACGGTCTCGGACTTTCAGAACGTCGGCTTCACTGCTGAGGACGCTGAGCGGATCGTCGCGACTCTGACGGCTGTGCGTGCGGGCGCTGGCAGCGACATTGCGGTCGTCTCACTTCAAACAGGCGCGACACTCACATCCGTCCCCACGGCTACTCCCACGACCAGCGCTGCGCTAGCGAACGAAGCAGAGGCGACGGGGACAACGCAGGCTCCAGTGGAGACGCCCCAGGCCCCAACTACAACCCAGGCTCCAGTGAAGACGCCCCAGGTCACAGCTACTATCCAGGCTCC
>JAASFJ010001106.1:0-11904 GCA_023333755.1 Globisporangium uncinulatum
ACGAGGCGATTGTGATGGAGAAAGAGGGCGACGGCGTGCGTCTGGACGCGGGTGAGTTCGAAGGGCTCGAGGTGATCATCATGTCGGGCCAGCCGCTTGAAGAGCCTGTGGTGCAGTACGGTCCGTTCGTGATGACGACGCCGGAAGAGATCCGCCAGACGTTTGAAGACTACCAGCAGTCGAAGAACGGCTTTGAGAACTCGGACACGTGGCATTCCGAGATTGGCAAGGGCCGTCACTAAGCGAAAGAGAGAGAGAGATAACGTGCGGGAGGCGAGTGGTCTGAAGGCCGGACCAAGTATCGTTTGCAGACTTGTCCACTTTCTCCTTCGTATGGTTCGGATCTGATCCAGCGACGCGAAGAGTACAATAGGAAGGTACTCGTTGATATCCTTTTCAGTGCAACCAATCTTTTGAATGGTACAAATACAAATAGAGCCAACTTTCACTTTGACAGATTTTGCCACCGGTATCATGGTATCATCATTTTTGACACTTGATACCCCGATCACAAATCTCTGGGTAGTGAAAACTAGTATCAGAATCGCCAATCTGCTTGTTGGGGTGCACAGACGACGACCACCAGTCGCGAGGCTGGTTGGCGCACAAGAACACGAGAACACTTGGGCTCTGCCTGGCGAACGTGGTATTGCTGGCGTAAAGCCTCTGAGGAACAAAACCAACTTATGTTTTGTGGCAGCCGACACGCGTTGCCACCATGTAAGTCTGTTGGCAAGCTTTCACGTCCCTTGCTAAGAAAGTATCACCCTCTCTCCTTCACACTCCATTACGTGCTGGTCAAACTCACCGACCTCGCGACCGCATCAAGCTTACACAGGGTCTCATCCGTCGTGAAACTGGCGCGAAGCATAACGTACGCTGCGTCAGAATTAAATGAGCTGGTGCTGAACATCGGACAGCGAACAAGTTCAATCTCTGGTACCCGATACTTAAGTATTTTGCTGGGTACCAACTGGGCGGTTATGTACCAGTTGGTACTTAGCACAATACTTAAGTATCGAGTACCAGAGATTGAACTTGTTCCAGTTACATCCAGAATCAGTATCGTCTTGCGCTCGTCTTCGGCCTCGCGGTACTGCTCACACTGGAAGCCAGCACTCGTTGCGTCAGACCTCGTGACTGCGTATATCTTCTTCTTCTCGTCTCGCTCTCATGTGGGAATTGGCGCCGTAGGATTACATGCGTGTCGAAGTGGATGTTTGAGCATATGGGCGACGCGAGAGCGCCTCGTACAGTGCTTCGGTGACTACATGCTCAGCGCGAGGCGGATGCGAAGCGGATACGGTGGTGGTGGTGAGGGCTATTAGTCTACATCAGTGCGAGGCTCAAAATCCATTCCTCCCGAAGCGGATACGGGTCCTGAGCTGGAGGCCCCACACGAGAACGTTCAACCGGATTGTCAGGGTGGTGGTCCTCCTGGCCTTCCTCTCCTGTCGATCTCAGCAATACACTCCAAAGCACCCGAGACCGGAGCTCCTGGAGTTACAACTACACCGGTGAAGATTGGGTTCCACCTCTGGGCATCACTGGGTTTATTGTGACGTCACTTCGGCAGTGACACATCACTGGGTTCATGGTGCGTGCATGGGTGACGTTGATGGTGACATCACAGGTAATGCGTCATCTTGTAGCTAGTCATTACGTAGCAGATCACAGCAACAAGTGTCAGGACAGGCTCAAGCAAGAGGCAGGCAGCACGAGCCGCTTCTGGCACTTTGCATCAATTCACAACTCAATTTGCATCGCACTGCACGCACGATTCGCCACAACACCTCGACAACGATATCGAGCACTGGTAGGAGGATCAACGCGCATGGCGGGACGCACGTGGCTCGTCACATCGCCGAAGACGTGGAACTGTATTGGACTCCTCCAAGGCACGCGCCCAGAGTTGTCGTGAGAGAACTTACCCAAGCCAAAGCCTGTATTGACAGGAGCTGGCATCATGGCTATCACCGCTATGTAGTAACGCAATATACCTCCCCAGCTGTACGCACATAGCCGACCTGTACCGAACGACAGAGGATTGGTTGAGGAGGCACCCGCCCACAGCCCTGTGACGCTCGTAGACTGGAGATACTAAGTCCCGTGTGCTACTTCTCTGGTACTACTACTATAGTATCATTTGTTGATACTAATACTTGGTACTGATCTGGTACCTGCAACAAGCAACCTTTATTCTCTTGCTTTCGTCACCAGCGGCAAACGACCAGCGTGGGAGACAACGTCGCTGCTCGAGTGCGGCGCCAGCGAAGCGTGTCTCGGGGCCCCACACGCCGCGCTGCTGGCGCATGCTCGTGGACTCGGCGCTCGCGGACGCCGCGCGGCGAACACCCCCGCAGCCACAGTCTCTGCAGTCGCCGATCGACGTAGACGCAGCGCCAACGCACCGCGTGCAGCACCCGTTCTCACCACCAGAAGCGCGTCTTCGAACGCTTACAACCGCCTCGCCACCACTACACGCACGCGACCGCACACACTCGACCGAGCGATCGCCTGGCGGGAACGCGCACCGCGCACCACACAGTGAGTTCTTCCTCCACATGCGCGAAGAGTACATGTCGCAACCGCCGTCGTCGACTGCAAAGCGTTCACTGGCGTTGCGTGACATACCACCAGCGTCGCAGTCGGGAGGGCGTAATACCGCGTCATTGTCGTTGGCGGCAACGTCGTTGATGGGAAGCGACAGGGCCGAGCAGGCACCGCCCACTACACGCGATGCGACAGTTACGAAGCGCGTGTACAAGAGCAGCAGCGACAGCAGCGACTCTGAGGCAGCAGCAGAGCTAACGACTGCAAACGACAGCAGCAATACGAAGAAGAAGCGACTGCGCACGCGTGCGCCGCTCAACTTCTTTATGGACGCCCACCAGACACAGTCAGCGGGTCCGCCCGTTACAGAGCCGACGCTACAGCCGCCCGTGTGTTCGTCACGGACGCGCATCTGCGGCCAAGTGTACGGACGCTGCGAGCTCCGCTTCTCAGCGCGCAGTGTGGAGCTCGTGGTGTGGCGCCAGCCGCCGCGGCCAGGGGAGAGCGAGAAGCGCGCGTGGCAAGGCTCGCTCCAGTACGCCAAGCTGGCGCGTTTCTGGTACGTGTGGGGACGCACGAGCGCTCGTCTGCGCTGAACTAACCAGTTGGATGTGGCTGGTGGCTCGCTGTCTCGCAGCTTCTACCGTGGGGCGAGCCCTCCGTACTTGCTGCTGCTCGAGCTCCGCACGTCGGAGCAAGGCCAGACGCTCTTTTCCGAGTTCTACGACTCGATCTTTGCCAAGTTTACGCAAGAGCGCGTCGAAATGCCGCAGCCCAGTACGTGGTGGCGCTGGCTGCTGACTGGTGGCTGTTGCTTGCAGGAGAGGGAATGAATGACGATGGTGGGTTGCCACCTCCAGATCTGTACGGTGCGGCGTTCTACTTTGACGAAGAAGTGGACTTTGTGCGCTGCACGAGCATGACCGAGTCGTTCAGTGTGCTCCACGAGCTGTTCCAGCACCAGATCTCGTGCGTTTCGCCAGCTGAGGCGAACGCTGGCTCAGCGAGTGTCTGTTGTGGGAACTGAGAGACGCACACTTACTCGCTCGTATGTCGGCTGTGTGATGATCGACTGTGTGGCTGGCGACGTTGACCAGCGAGGACGAAGCGCTCGAGTACTTTGACTCGGAAGTGAGTGGGAGCCCCACGAGACCATCGGCCCGCACGACGCGTTCCAGTTTCACGTCGTCCCTCGTACGTGGCGTGGCCAATGCTGCGAGCGCACTCTTCAGCGCCAGCAGCGACCAGCGGAAGCTGCCAGCGACTGAGAGCAGCAAAGTCGACAAGGCGCTAGCGGGTGCGAGCCAGTCGATCGCCAAGTTCTTTCCCAAGTTGCAGCACTCGACAGCGTCAACGAGCAAGTCGGTCGTGGAGATTGACGACCCGTCTCAGCCATCGCTCAGCGACGAGCAGAAGAAGAAGCCGGTGTCGCCAAGCAGCGACTGGGACGCGAAAGCGAGCACAGAGACGGCCATGAGCGTGCTCGAGGCGAAGAAGACGGCGGTGTTGCTCACGTACCCGTACGAGGACTCGGAGAGCACGAACGGCAAGATCTCGGTCACGTACGGCGACATTGCGCGGCTCGCTCCAGGCGAGTTCCTGAACGACAACATCATTGACTTTTACCTGCGGTGCGTGGGAGAGAGGGGAGCAATCTGGAGCCTGCGGACGACTGCTTATGGCTGGGATAGCGTACCGAGTGGTGGAGCTGACAGTGTGTGTATGCATGACGATTGCTGGCAGCTTCCTGTGGCGCCACCACGCGAGCCACAAGGACCAGTTGTACTGCTACAGCTCGCACTTTTTCACGCAGCTCCACGGCGGCGGCGCTGGGCTGTCGGCCGCTGAGCGCTTTGCACGCGTCTCCCGCTGGACGCTGAAAGGCGGTGAAGACATCTTTGCCAAGCAGCTGCTGTTCGTCCCGATCAACGACAGGTGCGGGCGTCCTACAGTTACTGACGTCAAGATAGGTCGAATCGCTGATATGTCGCTCGATCTTGTGTGTGTATGCGAAAGCGCAGCTTCCACTGGAGCGTCGCTGTGGTGTGCAACCCGGGCTCAGCGATCGTGCACCGACGCCGGCGGCTCCGCCAAGTGGTCGTGATGCGAAGTGGCGAAGTGTCGGCACGCCGTCCGATCTCGCTCGACTCGGGCGAGCCCGTGATCGTCGACCTCGTGGCTCCAAGCAGCGAGCGCCAGGCTCAGAGTAGTAGTGACAGCAGCAGCGTCGACGTCGCGACAGCGACAGCGGCGCTACAGGATGACTGCGTCGAAGTGCGCGAAGAGTACGTGGAAGAAACGATCGACGAGCTCGAGGCGCTGCGACACGATCGTCCACCGTGCTTGCTCTTCCTCGACTCGCTCAAGTGCCACCGCAAGAAGAAGTTTGCGGCGATGCTGCGCGAGTACCTCGAGAGCGAGTGGACAAGCCGCTACAGTCCTAGCAGCAGCAGCAGTACGAGTCCTAGCAGCGTGGACGACGCGTCGATCGTCACACGCTTTGACCCGGACGCGTTCCAGCTGCTCGAGCCCGATGTACGTGCGAGAGATGGGATGGAGCTTTCCAAGGCTCCTGTATACTCATCTTGGCTGTGGTGCTGTCGGCTCGTGTGCGAACAGATCCCGATGCAGACGAACAACTCGGACTGTGGCGTGTTCCTGCTCATGTACGCGGCCGAAGTGGCCCGGCGCTTCCCAGCTGGCGTCACACGCGAAGACGTGACGACGCAGTTTGCAGCGACGCTCTCGGCCGACATGTTTGACCTCGGCCACGTACGCGAGTTCCGGGACTACGTGCACCAGCTGCTCTTCTGTCTCCACGCGCTGCAGAAGCGCGGGCTCAGCGAAGCGTGCGTCAAGGACGAGGAGCTCGACGCGTTTGTCATAGACTTGTAAGCAGTAGAGCGTGAGAGAGAGAGAGAGGGTGGCAAGTCGAACCGATGGTGTCGCTGCGTCTAGGATACACTACCGTCTCTTGTGTCAGCGGTACGAAGGAAAGGTGAGGGAACTGGAAACTGGCACGGCACGGCACGTAGTGGTGTCGGCTCGGACGGTGTTGAAGACTGTCCGAGCCGCTCATCTTCTACGCGTCGAGTCGACCGCTCCTGCCACTCGCAGCTTCAGCGACCACGCGCGTGAAGCCTGTCACGAGCATCTCGCGCTGCTGCGCCGACTTGGCGACCAGGTCGAGCGTCCGCCACGCACACACGACAGAGAAGCAGCGCTCGGGCGGCGGAGCGTCACGGGCGCGTGCGAACGCCTCAGTCGCATGGCCGCGACGGATCTCGAGCACGTCGCGCCACAGAATCGAGCGACCACGCGCCAGCTTGCGGTTTGAGCCTGAGCCTGAGTTCGAGTTCGAGTTCGAGTTCGAGCCGAGCGCACGACGTCGTGCAGTCCACTGCATCGAGTGGTGCGCAAAGTCGATCGAGAGCGACGACGCGTGTGGTGCGGCCGAGCCCGACGCGCTGAGTTTCGTGAGCTCGAGTCCGTGGCCAAGCAGCTCGCGGAAGCCCGAGGCTTCGCAGTCAGCGAGCCGGACGCGCTCGTGGTCGGCTGCAAGCCGCTCGAGCGTCTGCCACGTTGAGCTGTCGCTCCGACGGCGCTGCTGTGTCGGCGCATCCACGAGCAGCAGCGACGCTGCTCCATAGTCTGCGAGTGGGTCGAACCACGGGTGCGTGAGCAGCTCCGCTGCAGACGCCCGGTCGCTCTCGCGCGGTGCGAGCATCCGGAGCAGCACGTCTTGCGCGGCCCGACTCACGCGGTGCCACTGGACATTGTCTGCACGCAAGCAGCTCATGTCGCGCACGTCAACGCCGGATGGGAACTGGTCCATGCCCTGGAGCGCTGCTGCTGACTCGATGCTGAACGGGAACGCGCCAAAGAGCAAGACGTAGAGCACGACTCCGAGGCTAAAGACGTCGGCTTTGAGCCCGTACGGCTGCCCCAACAAGAGCTCCGGCGCCGCGTACTCGAGCGTGCCGCAGCTGCGTGCAAGCCGTGCAGTCGCGTGCGGCAGCTGCTTTGCGAGCCCAAAGTCGCCGAGCTTGACAGCTGCGCCGTGCAGCAGAATGTTCTCAGGCTTGACGTCGCGGTGGAGCACGTGGCGTCGGTGCAAGTACGCGAGTCCTTGGAGCACTTGTGCGACAAGCACTTGAGCCTCGCTCTCGGGTAGCCGCTGGCGCGCAATCAGCCGGTCGCACAGGTCGCCGTCGGCCATGAGGTCCATCACGACAAAGCACATGCTGTCTTGCGTGTACACAGCTTCGACGCCAACCAAGTTCGGGTGCGCGAGCCGTCGCATGATGCCGACTTCTTCTTCGAGCGCAGCCGACGCTTTGCAGCACTTGACCGCACACAGCCGGCCACTCACGCGGTTCACCGCCTTGTGCACGATCGAGAACGAGCCTTCGCCTACTTCGCGCATGATGAGGTACTTGTGCTGGAAGAGCGCGTACTCGGGCGGGTCCGGCTCGGGCGCGACTGGAGCTGGACGCGCGACGTCGTCGTCCGTCGCCTCGGAACCGAGTGTGTCGCTACTATGACCATCACTCGCTGTCCTGTCGGTCACGTCGTCGTCCTTCTTCAACGTGCCGCTCGCGACCGCGACTGCGTGTACAGACGCCTGTGCGAGCGCTCGCTTGCGCGCGTCGAGCTTGAGACAGAGGCTCTCGGCCCAGCTTGCGTACGCTGCTGGCGTGTCGGCTTTCAGATACAGCGGCACGTCGACTTTGCTCGCTGGCGTCTGGTGTCCTACAATCTCCACGTGCTTGAGGATCAGCACGAGCGGACCGCCACTGCTGCTGGGCTTGGAAGAAGCTGACGGTGGGACTGACGCGTCGGTCGGGTCCAAGGCGTACTTGTCGCCACTGGTACTGAGTCCGTTGGGACTCTGTGCCGTCTCGGGACCAGTGGTGGGCTTCCCAAGCAGCAGCACCGAGTGGGCTTTAAAGACGACTTCAAAGAGCGGCGTTGCCTCGTCTGCGTCTTTGTAGCACACGAGGCCGTGGTCGCGCAAGCGAAAGTACTTGCGCTTCCACGACTTCAGCAAGCCGCCAGCGAGTGCGACGCGGTGCTGCAAGTGGCCGCCGAGGTACCGCTTGCCGTTCGCGTGCCGTGGACTCATCACTTCTTCAAACGAGAACGTACTGTACACCCCTGCGGCTGCTGCTGGCGTCGACAGAGCTGCAGCGGTCGGTGTATGGGCTGGTGTCGAGTCTGTCGTGAAGTTTGCGGACGCGCCGCCCTTCTCAAGCTCGAGCGGTGCCAACTGGCTGCTGCGGGTCGGGCTGAGCGGTACGACAGGTGCAGCGCCGCTTTCCGCAGCGTCCAACGACGACGTGGTGGAGCTCCGGCGCTGCTTGGCGCCGTCAGCGGCGCTGAAGAGCTCGAACAGTGTCGCGTCAGTCGCGACGGTCGCGCCGTCAGCGTGGAGATCGCGCGGTGCACTCATGCGCTGCAGAGATTCCGTACGGTGACTAAAGTGCTTTCGAACGGTAGGCGCGTAGACGCGTCTGCAGAAGCGAACGGAGACGAGTGCACGAGCAGAGCTGCTGGAAGGAGGAGGACGGACGGACGCTCTGGTGCTGCCCGTTTCTCCAGCACTCGTGTGAATGTGAATGCGACTGTCTGTGAATGCGGGCTTTCGGACTCGAAAACAGCGATGATCAGCTTACATTCCGACCAGATTGTCATAGGAAGGGTCAAGGCGGGAACCATTTCATACAAAGCGTCACGTATAGCAGGTATAAACAGGGAATCCATGACTATGAAGAGGAACACACAAACCATTTGTTTTTGAACTGTGTGGACTCTTGGGCCTTTCATGTCATGACAACAAGGATTGAAGGCACATTGGACCCTGGCGGGTCCTGCGTGACGCTATGAGTCGTCAACCACAACGCCACTCCATCCAAACAGCTCCTCCTGGAAGCGCATCAGATAGAGTACGAGTACTGCTCGCACTCGGTGCAGAGGCAAACTAGCTGGTGACGGCCCGTCACTGACGGCTATGAACGCCGCGTCCACGTCGCCCATGAAACGATCAGCAGCGCACTCATTCGCAGCTTCTACCCTTCCTCTGCGTCTTCTTGTTGCTGTGCACGTCCTCCGCCTCGTCCTCACTACTTGTGTACACGTGCTTGGCAAACGGCCGCGCATCACTGGTAGCAGCTCTTACAATCTCAACTTTGTCGTCTAACACTGCAGACGACGACGACGACACCACCACACACTTGGCTTGCCACACACTCGGTGGTCCCAGTGTTTTAAACCCGCAACGCCAGCGAGCGCTTCGCAGGCAGCGAGCACTGCATGGGCGTCTCGCACACGCTGAGAAAGAACGAGGCGTCCCGGCTTGGCTGCTCGCTTAGAAAGTCCCGGTTCAGCTGCACGCTTTCACCGTCACTCACAGCGGTTCACAGCGGGCGAGCATTCAACCGAGAGAGCTCGATCGTGCGTGTGTGTGTGGCGGCAGTGAGTCCGTTGTAAGCGCCCCCAGACACGCCTCTGGTGGCGAGAGCGCGCGCTGTACGCGGCGCGTGTGTGCGTACTAGTACGTCGGTTGCGACGGTCGGAGCTGCTGCGTGCACGTCAGTCAGCGAGTGCCGAGGATATGAGTGTGAGGACGTTCATCGCGTGGCGTCCGCGAGCGCAGAGTCCACGAGCATGCACCTGTAGCGGCGTGTGGGGGGGCCAAGACGCGCCGTTGTCTGCATCGTCGCCTGGGTGTTTGGTGTTGTGACGAAAGCGAGTGCGAGGTTGGAGTATTGCATGGTGTTGACCACCTGAAAATTGTGTTTGTACGCCACGTGATGTGGACGACATTTTGGAAAGTGGCGCTTTTTCGTGCTTGAGCAAACCGAGAAAGGGAGAGCGTCACCTGCGCGGGTGTGTGGTTGTGTTGTGGGCTGCCGAGTGTGCTACAACAGGGACTGGGCCCGGTTTCTTGAGCTTGCTTATCATCAACGAGGAGAAGCTCCTCGCATCATGCATCGCACTTTGGCGAGACGCGGGGTTTGTATGAGCAAGGCTTCCTTCGTGTTGCGGAAACTGCAAATGTCGGGGTGGGCTGCTAAAATATTGCCACAACGCATGCAATACGCCGCGAGATCGAGATGACCTTGGTGTGCGCGCGTGTGCATACTCGAGCGCACACCACAGGGCACACCACGTGGGTCTTCCGTGGGCCTTCCGACGCAAGTCGTCAGGAAACAACTGTTCAGTATTTTAGGTGAAAAACAGTTTTGCGACGAAATATTGAGGAGTTTCGCAAAACCCAAAAACTCAGATACGATGTTCAGAACGATATGCACATACAGAACGCTCAAAAGCATGATATATGAGACTTCTCGAGCTAAAAGAATACCAAGTTTCTATCAGAATATTTCTTGCGAAAGTCTATATCCTTTTACATACCGTAATGCCGTTCTGAAAAACCTTGCAAAAGAAAAAGAAACTTCACCGGGATTGTTGAAAAATTTGTCAGGATTTTCAGTTTATGTCGAACTTGGGCTAATTTCGAGATTGCGTTCGTTTTTGCGACAAAAATTGTCTGTGCTGGTGAACACCAGTGGTCAGAGGGCTTGCTTTGTGCGGCGCCACAAGTGGTTTTGTATGCTTTCATTGCGGATGGATGCTTGGTATGAGAGTGTGAAGGAGAGAGTTTCAAAAAGAATGCCAGCAGGAGGTAGAGAGAGAGACGATCCGTGCAAGTGAGCGAGCGAGCCCAATTTCAATTGCCGCAATCGCACACAATCCAATCCCATACAAACCTGAAGTGTGTTTTTGCCACTCCACTCAGTCGCTTCGCCGCCAGCCGGTTTTTGCCACTTGCAAAAAGCAAGACAAAAACCAACTCGCGGAGAACCGGCCGTTCTTTTTCGCGAAAAGCGAAAGCTGTCGCCCCTCCCCGCCGTCCCTCTCTCCCCTCCCTCGCCTCTCTCTTTTTCTCTCTTCGTTTCTTCCTCCCCCATTTCCCATTTCGCCGCCGGTCGCGCACACCCGCCCGCTCTCCACGCCCACCCACTCCAGCCGCCGTTCGCAGCCCGCAGGCGCCGGTCGCCAACTCCCCCGTTTCCGACTCAATTCACAACGCGGACAACATGGCTCCAAACACGTCGTCTTCCTCGCTCTTTAACGGCGCGCACCCGCCGCAGCAGCCGCCCACAGACGGAAAGGCCGACGGTGGCGTGCTCGTGGTTGCAGCGCCGTCTGCCGAACCCGCAGTCGTAACGCCCGTGAACGCGTCCGCCGCGTCATCCAGCCTCTCATCCGTCGTGTCGGCGCCTACAGTCGCTGAAAGTCACCAGGAGGCGTTTGCGAGCCGTCGGCTGCTCGAGGCAGTCGAGTACGACGACAGCGACGAGGAGGCGGTTGAGGCGGCTGCAGAGCGCCAGTTTCAGCTATCACGGTTCTCGCGCGTGTCGCCAGACGCGCTAGACGGTGTGAAGGGGCCGCTCGCGTTCCGAAAGAGTTGTTTGAAGCGGTCGAACTCAGCGCTTCCAGCGGACCTGTTGATTTTAAAGGCGGAGACGGAGGCGACAGCAGCTGCGTGCGCGTGTGTGGTCGAGCTGCCGCTGAAGCCGGTGCAGAAGAACCGGCGGCGGTGTTGGGAGTGCAAAGTGAAGGTCGGGCTCACAGCTGTGACGTGCCGCTGCGACTACACGTTCTGTAACAAGCACCGGTATGCAGAGGAGCACGCGTGTTCGTTCGACTTTAAAGTGTCGGCGAAGCGGAAGCTGACGGTGGAGAACCCGCGTGTCGTGCCGGCCAAGGTGGCGCGTATCAACTAGAGCGACTGTCGTCGATGTGCAGCACGAGCAGAGCGCGTAGCTGCGTGGAGCCTCGAGACAGTTCCACAGGCCTGAACGCAGAAACCGAGACAGTCTCTGGTCACAATTCGTCCCCAGTCGCCTCTGCTGCTTCTCCCCACCACATTCTGCTCTCCGTCTGCACGTGCGAGAGATCTCTTGACGCCCCGGAAGACACGACTGACGGAGCCAGCACCCACCCACCGCGCGAGTTTGCATATATAGTAGTAGGACGTGTATCTCCGCCATATTTAACGCCAATCCATCCCCGCTCCCGTGCGTCGTGCGACCCTACCGAATTGTTGTCTATTCTCAGTTAATTAAGGCTTGAGTACGTCTGCGATACTTGAACCACTTCACCAGAGTTCATCCTGTTCGATACACAAGGAGCTCAGGTGTTCCAATCAGTTGCGTCGGCTTCGCTCTCCCTCTACACGGGCAGGTTCCACGTGCGCGTGAGCTCTGCGAGCAGCGAGCGCTTCGCCTTGGGCGTCGTCGCCGCCACGGCAGCCGCCTCGTCGGCAGCCCGTTCCATGCTCGC
>JAASFJ010001107.1:0-11883 GCA_023333755.1 Globisporangium uncinulatum
ATTAGAAAAAAGCGATAATTCGTGTGCTCTCCAAAAATATAATAACATGTGAAGAAATGTATATTCCGCTCAGTCAGCGAAGGTTTCTCGCTCTTGAAAAGGGATTGCTCTCAATGCGCAAGAGCTCTTTTCCATTCTAAAACAATGAAAAATACTGTAAACGAATCGAAAGAGAAGGAAGCCAAGGCTTCAGCGTGCATGTGTGTCTTTGTTTCAACTCAAACCGAGCAGTGAAGCTCGAGCTACGTCATATTTGGAGAAGTGCACAAAGTAATTTGGGACAGACTAGTACTCAAGTACGATCTTGGACGTCTTCGGAGCTCGTAACTTTCGACTTGTAGTACATGTACTTTGAAGTATTTCATACTGTAACTTGGACATGCAAGCCACTGCATGAACTGCAGCACACTATTTACCGAGTCTTCAGCAAATGAGAACCATAGGCTAATCCGTCAATCGAGCCGCCTTATTATTAACTTCCAGCACACTCGTCCGCAGTTGCAGAGTTGAGAACGAGTTTTGTGTGGACTCGTTCTCAACAACTACTGTAAGTCAACCATGCTGCACATTGATGGTCCATGCATCACGAATTGTTCCTGTCGTCCGATTGCATGAAACCTTTTGTGTACTTTCCACAACCTTTGTTGACAAATGTACGCTGGACCGGCTCTCTCGAGTTCTCTCTTGCAAAAAGTATGCGTGACCGCAAAAGTCGCGCGCACGCACGCTCTGGTTGGTGCCGCCGGATGCCGCCATTCCTCCATTCTCCATCTCCCGCCCGCCTGTTCGCTCGACACGCGCAGTAGTTGGCGACAGCAGCGGCAGAAGAGAAGAAGACGCGACCCCAACGCCTGCACTCGACGATCCCGACCGACCGGCGACCCCGCAGCGTACACTCCCCAACCACCGTCACGATGTTTCCCCGCACGCTCGCGCTCCAGGTGGCTGCAGTCGCAGTCGCGCTGACTGCCTTCGACGGTGCCAGTGCCTTCAGCGTGAACGTGATTAACCGCTGTGAGAAGACGCTCGTGGTCGCGCACGTGACGCAAGGCAGCCTGTCCACGTTTTCTCTCGCTCCGGGTGGCAACGAAGTACGCGACGTCCCTGCTGGCTCCCCTTCGCACGTGTTCAAGGCCGGTCTTGGCGCGCAGGCGACTCGTACGTGTGGACTCCCGGTGGTGCTGACACGGCGTTCCTCGCGTTTGCGGAGCTGGCTCACTCATCCCCTGCGTCTTATTATTGCTTGTGCTGTTGACAGTGGCCGAGTTCTCTGGAGGCGGCAACAAGGCGTGGTTCGACATCAGCATCATCCCGACCGGTCCCAAGAGCGGCGTACGTAATGCTGCAATGGATTCTCAAGTGTATCCATGCGAGCCGCCAGACGGGCTAACACTACTCGCACAAACAAACTCTCTCCTCCTCACCAGCCCGAGTACTGCCCAAGCCTCGAGGCATGCAAAGCCCTCACGGGTGGCGTCGGCTTCAATGAGGCGATGCAGATTTCGCCAAAGAGCCCGGACGGAGGCCGCTGTGCGACGCTCACGTGCATGAGCGACGGCTGCGCAGACGGCTACCAGTTCCCGAAAGACGACACGAAGACTCACGTGTGTCCGATCAGCACGGACTTTGACGTGACGTTCTGTCCGGGCGGAAAGGGCGGGCAGACCCCACCGCCGACGCCCCCACCGACGCCGGCTCCGACCCCGTCGCCAACGCCAACGCCAACCCCAACGCCGACGCCGACGCCATCACCCACTACTGAAGCGCCGACGCCGACGCCAACGGCGGAGGACCGCAGCGCCTTTGAGGCGTCGAACGCGAGCAGCAGCAGTGGTGAAACGGGCTTCACGAAGACGCCGCTGCTGTTCACGTCGAGCGACGAAGTGGCCGGCGACGCCGACATCGTGACCTCTTCCGCCACACCGCCGCCGTCGACGGGCTCGGTCGTGACCACTGGCGTGTCGACGGGCGCGCCAGTGAACGAGGTGAACGTGAAGAGCACGGAGGGCGGTGGCGGCGGTGGCGCTGGCCTCATTGTGGTTGGCCTCCTTGGCGCTGTGGCGATGGTGGCCGGGTCGGCGATCTTTGCGGTGCGCAGGAAGAAGATGCAGCTCGACGAGATGGAGTCCAAGACCCCGCGCCCGACCACGACGACGGCGGGCGGCGGCGCGTGCGTCATGATGACGCCGCAGAACAGCAACGTCAGCGTGTTGTAAGCACATGGCGTGCGCGTGCATAGAGGGCAAGACTAAGTGCAGGCGGGGCGACGTGCGCTGGCTGGCAGAGTGGGGAGTGCGGGTGCCAGCCAGCCAAGTCGTGCTGTGTCTTGCTGTGAGCAGTGGAGCAGTGGTGGTGCTGCAGTCTGCGGCGGTCGTCCCTGCACAACTATCGTGTCTGGTGACTCGCTCGGAGGTCGTGGGCCCTCGCGGCGCTTTGTATACTCGCGTCAGGCGTAGCGCTTGAGGATTTTGAAGTCGCCGAGCAGTCGAGGGAGAGGAAGCGTAAAGAGCATACAAATGCACTCATTCTGTCTTTTGAATTGGACGTTGCGTGTGTGGGTACGTCTTGTCGAGTCTGTCACAGACACTGGAAGCGTGTATGTAGGCGCACTCGTTGTATGGAAGCGATAAGACATTGTTGGAGTGCTTGCAAGTCTTTGAGCTTCCGACAAGCGCGCGTCCGCATCTTAGGCGAGATTGTTCCCACGACACCTTCAAACACTCTCCGCCTGCACTCGAGCGAATGGTTCCCGCGACAAAGCTTCCATCTGGACTCGAGATGTTCAAGTTCGACATGACACAGCTAGACGAATGCGATGTCATCTCTCTTTTCTGTTATTCGCGAAAATGATATCTACATGTGAACACTGATGATTTGTTCAATACATGCACAAATTCTACTATCAAAAGTAATCTCTCACTACGAACATGATATCGAGTCAGCACAAAGTCACCTGTCGAGGTCGGTCAGCATGTCGGCAAATTGCGCGCTCGCAAGTTGTGTCATGGCTTGAGCTTCTTTCTTTCTCGCAGCGCCACCCACCCGTGAGCCGCCCCCGCATTCCAACAACGAGACGTCAGTGCCAGCAAGGGGGGAAATCGTCGCTCGCTCGAACGAATAGCGTTCCATGCGGGCCTTGTTCGAGAGCTGCGCATTTCCAAACTGGCCGGCGTCACTCGCAAGCCAGTTACCCGACCCCTCCGCACCGAAAAGCTGCAGTAGATCGCCACGCTATGCGTTGCATGCTCACCACTGTAGCAGCGGCGCTGCTTGCACTGCTCAGCTTCGTAGACACCAGCAGCAGCTCCAGTGGTGTCCTTGGGTTCCAAGTCAAGGTCACCAACAAATGCAACGACGAGTTCGACTTGTACCACAACGGCTTTGGCTCAGAGGAGAGCGCGATGATTGCGCCGGGCATGTCCAAGACGTACGACTTCCCTGCTGTCACGCCGTCGCACGTGTTCAAGAAGAATCGCGGAGGACAAGCCACCTGTGCGTACACCTGTGAATATGAGAGCGAGGTCTGGCAGTGATCCAGTTGACTCAAAGTGCACGGGGTGGGGTGTGTGGTTGTTCTGTCCGTCCCAGTGGCCGAAATTACTGGAGGTGCAGACGGAACCATCTACTTCGACATCAGCATCATCCCGACGGGTCCGAAGAGCGGAGTACGTCTCTCTTCTTCTTCGAGTTGCGACCACGACTCGCAGCCATTGTGGTTTAACTGAACGTCTCTCGTTCTCTGTGTAGCCTGGAGAGTGCAAGTCCCTGGAGGCGTGCAAGGCGCTGACAGGCGGCGTGGGCTTCAACGTGCCGATGCAGATCCTCCCGAGCAAGCCGAGCGGCGGCAGCTGTATTTCGCTCACGTGCATGGCGGATGGCTGCGCCGACGCGTACCAGTATCCCAAGGACGACACCAAGACCCACTCCTGCCCTCGTTCAACGGACTTTGAGGTCGTGTTTTGCCCCGGTGGAACTGGCGGTCAGACACCTGCGCCGACGCCGACACCGACACCGACGCCAACTCCGACTGCAGAGCCGACGGAGACACCGACGCCAACGCCTACGCCGACGCCGACGCCAGCTCCAACTTCTGCATCTGTTTCGAGTGATGGAAGTGGTGTGGGACACAAGAACTCCACTTCGCGCTTCGACCTCAGCGTCAAGGACGAGGTGGCTGGCGAGGCCACTTTGGCTCCGATTGAAGTGCCCGAGGTGGTGGTGGCCGGCGTGAAGGATCCGTCGGCGGCGTCCGGAGAGACAACGACAAACGAGGTCACGACCCGCGCGTCCATGGAGAGCGGCACTGGCGCCGAGGTGTACATCCTGTCGATCGTCGGCGGTGTGGGCTGTGTGGCTGCGGCGGCGATCGTGGTCGTGCGCAAGAAGAAGAAGCAGCTTGACGACGAGAACGTGAAGACGCCGCGCGACCGCACGATGACCGCCGCCGCAGCGCTCATGCTGCTGGACACGCCGAAGGACAACGTCACGGTCTTGTGAGGCAGCTCGCTCTCGCAGCAGCGAGGGGTTTGTCCGTCCGGTCAGTCAGTCGTGGCGCGTGCTTGCGCGAGTGGAGTCGTGCTGTGACGTGAGTGTGCCAGAGAGCGGAGTTGAACAGAAGAGCTTGGTGTGGTCAATGTTTGGCGTGGTCGAAGACGCCGCATGAGGAGTGTTAATGTGGCCTGAGGCCTAACGGATGAACCCACCCCTCAACCCAAGCACAGCCGAACTAACGCGGGTGTCCAGTAGTGTATCCGACTGTGGGAACATCCTAAAAGAGCTGCTGGTGGCGAGCAGCTCACCAACCAACACACGAATACAGTACTACTGTGGTAGCGAGGCACACCGAGAGTCAGTCCAAAGGTGATGTTGCAGTTGCGTGGTCATCAATGTGGTCCATCCCTCTCTTCCGAAGAGTTCGGACCACGCGTGGGAGTCCGTGATGCGGCACCAACGTGTGTGTGTGTGTGATTGCCTGCCACGAGCTAGGTGGGCGACCTGGCAGATCACTTTCGCCACGCTCGTTCACTTTCAGTTCGACCGCGCAACCGAAAGGACTGAGCGAGAGACCTCGCCTCGACGTCTGCGAGTTCTTAGTCGAATCGCAGCGTACCCTCAAGAGTACCCACCACCACTCTCTTCCACACCACCCAGGAACCTCCATTCACAGCAGGATGGTGTTCCGCGTACTGGCACAAGCGACGTCAGCGCTGGCGCTGCTCGCCATCTCTGCGCAGGGATTCAACGTGTATGTGCTCAACCGCTGCGACAAGGACCTCGAACTCGCGCACGTGACGCTCAAGAGTGGCGACCATATCGAGACACTCGGCGTGGGCAAGACGCTCGTACGCAGCGTCCCGCTCGGCGAACCATCGCATGTGCTCAAGGCAGGCAAAGGCGCACAAGCCACACGTGCGTCCAGGTGGATCCTCGCAGCGCACTCTGGGGGTGTCGAGAGCTGCAGGTGCTAACTGCGCGTTTGTGATTCCACTGTGTGTTCACGGCTGCCCTGCACAGTCGGAGAGTTCTCGGCCGTGGACGGTTCCTGGTTCGACATCAGCATTATCCCGACCGGTCCGAAGAGCGGCGTACGTCAAGTCGAGCGAGCTTCTGTACTATTACATCGGATGCGTGCATGTCTGGACAGGCACAAACATGGAAAGTTGATAGTGTGGGTTGTGTGTCGATGGATGCACAGCCAGACTACTGCCCGAGTCTCGACGCGTGCAAGGCGTACACCGGCGGCGTGGGCTTCAACGTGCCGATGCAGATCTCGCCGCGCACGCCGAGTGGCGATCGTTGCCGCACGTTGACCTGCATGTCAGATGGCTGCCCGGACGCATACCACTTCCCCAAGGACGACACGAAGACGCATCATTGTCCACGGAACACGGACTTTGATATGATATTCTGTCCAGGTGGCACCGGCGGTTTGCCAACACCGACACCAACACCAACACCAACACCAACGCCGACACCAACGCCATCACCAACGCCGACACCAAAGCCGAATTCGACAATAACTGAAACGCCGACACCGACACCACTTTCGAACGAAGGGAGTGGAAGTCTGGATGTCGTGAGCTGGAAGGTCAGTTCGTCGGAAGTCGCTGGCGAAGCTGACGTCACAGTCGCGGGGATCGTGACACCAGTCGTGGGTGTGGGAAGTCCGTCCGCGAACTCTGTGAACGAGGTGACCACGCGGTCGTCCGTGGAGAGCGGCACTGGCGCCGAGGTGTACATCCTGTCGATCCTAGGCAGCGTGGGCTGCGTGGCCGTGGCGGCGATCGCCGTGGTGCGCAAGAAGCAGAACGAGCTGGACGAGCTGAGCCTGAAGACGCCACGCGGGCGCACCACGACGTCCGGTGCCGCAATGTCGATCCTCATTACACCGAATAGCGAGATCACGGTGCTCTAAGTTTGAGGCTCCTCGCCCTGTATTCCATTCGACAGAGTTGGCGGTAGTCAGGTTGGCGAGTCTAGGGTGCGTGTGGTCGAAGTGGTGGTGTGTTGGCCGTGCCGACCCCAGCGAGTTCCCACTCCGGACGAATGGAATGGGGGTCTTGGATGAGTTCCCCATGCGTGCGAAGAACATTGCTGATTGTGTGCTGCAACAACAAGCAAGTGTCGCTGGAAGAGACGAAAGCGAGTCTCTTCCTCTGCAACCTATCGTTCTGTTCGTTTCTCAATTGATGTTGGTTTTCGTAGTCTCTACCTAAAGTCGGTGACGTGTGCGTTCACGTCCGTCGTCGTGGTGAACTTGCGTCATCTCTAATGTCCAACTTCCGAGTTGGAAGTCGAGGGAGATCCGATCTTGGAAAGTGTTCGAATGTGCTGCTCAAGTCGCATGACTCGCTGTTCGTCTTCGTCTTCCTGGGAAGCTGTCCAAGCAGGCAGGTGCGTCACCCGGTCAAACAGGGTCCACTTGGTGAGACTGTGAGCAAGTCTGCGATCTTCGATCGGGTGTCGTCCCCATCCTCATCCTGACACCGGAGCTTTTCGGCGTGTTGCCGGTGTTGTCGCCTCCTGTTGTTTCGTGGTGGCTTGGTGGTGAGCCAGCTCCTGCTGGTGCTCGACGGACAACGCAAAAATGGTCAACGAACGCGAAGGAGGAGAGGGGGCACGAGCGATCGTCACGGCGATGGGATGTGTGGGAGATGGTGGAGTACAAGTCGTTGCCGTCTTGACAGGCACGCCGAAATGGTCATTGACCTCGGTTTGACATGCCCTTGGCGCTTGGCGCTCTTGCTTGCTTGGCGATCGTTGTGAGCAGCACGGACCCAAAAGCTTCTTTCTGGCGCGGCAAGCTCATGCAAGCGACCTGTTCGCTCTTCCGAGCGAAAGCAGCAAGCGAGGTTCAATGCGCTGCTGCATGGAGCTGAAAAATTTGACAAGCTTGTGGTGTTCATCATTTGCGCGCTGTTGTTGAGTCAGTTGTTCTCGTTTTCAAAAAGTCTTGACGAGCACGACGCAGCTGCCCATCATGCGCTCATCTCCTTCGCGAATGGGTCCGATCAGTGGCTTACAGTTTTCAAGTCAAATGGAAAGCGAGAGGGGGTGATGAGGAATCAGATACATGTCGGAGAGCATGGCCGGGACGTAAAAGTGCAGAATCGCGGCCAAAGAACGGGCAGGGATTGCCGCTTGCTCCCGCATCGCGTGAACATCGGCGGCGAGCCGCCACATGGCAAGAGCGGTGATGGCGACGACAGAGACTCTGACTGCGTAGTGTTCCTACACGAGTGACGCGTACGATGTCCACAGCTTACTGTACTGAAGGCGTGCTGGTGTTTGTACAAGTTCACCACACACCTTTTTCCACCACGCACTTTGCGTGAGGATGTTGCTGGCACGCTCAATCGTTTGCTCGTTGGTAACGCGATATCGCTCGTGTCACCTGCTTGGTGAGCACGTGTGGGTCGGCTGACCGCTCCTTTCTGCTGGATTGAAGCCAGGTGTCGTGCATAGCCGAGCCGGTGCGTTTTACAGAACCGGGGCAAGGCAGCCTTACGGTACGGTAGAACCGAACAACATGCACAATACAGATGCCTCGGCGGCTTCCTTCTCGCACAAACACAAACAGCCAAACAGCAGGAGACAACTGAACGCGCTGTGCCTGGAACACACACACACACTGTGTGCACTTGGTCGTTGTGAGTTGGAGCCTTCGCGGCCGGATCGACAGGTCAAGTCGGCGAACCCTCCCTCTCCCAGCCCTCACTCTCGATCTTCCCCGCTCTCCCGCACGCCGCGCGCCTCGCCCGAGCCGCCGCCGCCGCCGTCGCAGCAGCAGCTGCAGCCCATGCGCATGCAGGCAAGCGAGCTCCAGACCGCGAGCTCCGACGCCGTCGCGGCATTCGGCCATCTCGCGCACCACCACAACCCGCATCCCCACCACCACAATCACCACCAGGCGCAGCACTCGATGCACCTGCTGCCGCCGCCTGCCGGCATTGGCGCCAGCGCGGGCAGCTTCTCGCTCGCGTCGTGGGGCCACCATTTGGACGACGACAGCAAGCGGCCGCACTACGAGTCGCACCTGGAGCAGCACTACGACGACGAGGACGACGACGATGAGGACGACATTGACCACGACGAGTACGACCACGCAGCGTCAGTGCTTGCGCTGCCGCTCGGTGCGTCGGCAGCGTCCACCGCAGCGGCGACGCTCGCGCTGAGCTCCGCAGCAGCAGCTGCAGCAGCGTCAGCGACGGGCAGCAGCAGTAAGGCAGCGCGCAAGACGAAGCGCGAGATCTTCATCTGCCCCGAAGTGCACTGCGGGAAGCAGTTCCCGCGCTCGTTCGCACTGCGGCGCCACATGCGCATCCACACGGGCACGAAGCCGTACGCGTGCGACCACCCGGGCTGCCCGCAAAAGTTCAACACGTCGGGCAACCTGAGCCGCCACAAGCGCATCCACAGCGGCGAGCGGCCGTACCCGTGCGTGTACGCGAGCTGCGGCAAGAAGTTCAACACGAGCACGAAGCTCAAGCGCCACATGCGCATCCACTTCCCAGACGGCCAGAACCTCTTCCAGTGCACCGAGCCGACGTGCTCGTGGGCGTGCGACAACTACAAGGAGTACGTGACGCACCAGCGCCTGCACGACGGCGTGGCGATGGCCGGCGGCGCTGGGCACGCGGACAGCGGCAAGGGAGATATGGGAGCAGCTCTGGCAGTGCGGAAGGCGGCGGCGAAGAGCAAACCGGAACCGAGAGCGGCGGCGCTGGACGCGGCGGCGCACCTGCACATCCTGGCCGACGTGCAGGCGATGGCGCCAGTGTCGCCAGGCGGCGGCCACTACCAGCACCACCAGCAACAGCACCACCAGCTCCTCGCGCGTCGTCCAGCAGAGTTTCTTCTGAGCCACCCGCACCAGTTGGTGCACCCGCCGTCGCCTGAGAACACGCACTTTGGCAGCCGCGAGTACGACGACCGCCGGACGTTCGGCCACACGTTCGAGCACCCGCAGCACGAACGCGACGGCGGCCACCACTCGAGCAGCACCAGCAGCAGCAGCCTGCACGAACGGGACCTCGACCTGGAGCAGCACGAGTACGACAGCGGCGACCTGCACCACCACGCGCACGCTCATCAGGCGATGCGCCGTCCCGTAAAGCAGGAGGAGCGTCCACGGTTGCCCTTCCCGACACAGTCGTTCCCCTCCGAGTCCTCGTTCACGCACCACCAGCAGCACCAGCATCAGCAGCACCCGGTCGTCCATCGTCCGCAGTACTACGACTACGCGGCAGGCAGCTATGGCGGCGGTGGCAGCAGCAACAATAGCAGCAGCAGCGGAGGCGCGTACCCGTCGTCGTACCTGCGCGGTCCCCACGACGGCGGCTACGCGAACAGCCACCAGCCCCAGCAGCACCACGGGCACCTACAGCACCAGGACAGCAACGGGAGCAACTCGAGCAGCGGGAGCAGCCACCACCACCAGCAGCAACAGCACCACCACCAGTACGAGGCGCACCACCACTATGGGCGCCGCAGTGAGGACGACTCGGGGTACGAGTCGCCAGGGAGCGCGCGCGCGTCGCAAGCGACAGAGGACGCCAAGTACACGTACGCGACCGCGGGCATCACCCCAACGCCCGAGTTCACGGGCGAGGAGCTCAGCGCGGTGCTGGAGCTCATGAAGGACTCGTAGCGTGTGCAAATCGACAGTGTTATTAGCCTCAGTAGTGTGTGTGTAAGTGTAATTTATTGTGGACGTGCGAGCAACAGGACGTATCCGTATCGTATGCGAGGGCGGCAACCAGCCCATAGGGGCTGCCACCCCGCCTGTAGTTCTGGGTGCGATCGAACGAGATGCACACGCAGAGCTTCCAGTCGCAATTGATCTTGCGTTTGACGCTTGGAGGCGGCGGATCGTTCGTCATCTGGGCTGGAAGCGCTCGCGAGTCCTCTTCACGCGTACTCTCTCGCTCTCTATTCTCCATCACCTCTCGTCGAGCTGTGAGCAGCTAGCTGATTATCGAAGTCGGAGCGGTTCACCACCGAACAGTTCCGAACTGTCAGTTCGTAGTGAATGAAGGAGAAGCAGGCAGGGAGGAAGGTGGAGCGGCACCAGACAGGAAGACACGAAGAACGCGTATCGTCCGTTTTGCACAAGAAGAGCTGAATACGACCGAGTGAACAACGGCGCGAGTCTTTCTCGCGTGCCAACTGAGCACGAAAGCCGCGCTCATTCGCGTGCGACGCGCAGAGAAGAACGAAGTGGTTGGAACTTCCAAGTTTAAGTGAAGCTATCCCCCATTCCCAGCGGCGCGTTGTCGCTGGTGTCGATACTGTCGATACTGTTGATTCTGCTATCATTTTGTTTATTTGTGGAAGTGTCTACAGTCACCAATTTGTCCGGATAGATGTATATCTGTACCACTGTTAGTAGGAAACAGAAAAAAACAACCCCAAATCTGCATGAAACGACGACGATAGCGTCCGAAGCACTTGGAGCCGGCCCCACGAGATACCATTCTCATCGACCCCGACAGGCGAGCGAACCGAAGGCGAAGGTCTGCAACGTGATATCTTTTTTACTTTCGCCCGGATGGCGTAACCCTTCCACCATTTCATACTGTACTAGTATTGTATACATTATTGCTAAAGCCATTTATTATTTTGTATACATATGAATATTGGTGATATCAGGCAGCTTTGGTTACAGTATTCGTGTCGGGATTTCAGTAATGTACAGTGACCATCTCACACACAAGGTTGACCTGGATACAGTACAGTCCTGTAACCAAGTCAACCTTGTATGTGAGATGGTCGTGTTGAGTTGCGACGACCTGGTGGTCCGTATCGCGAGCGTCGTGTTTGGTTGGTGGTGGCGATTGATTTCAGGATGGCACCACAGCTTGCAAGGCTGCCTCAACAATATTGTACCTGCGCGCACACACACCTGCGCGTGCACCCACACCCACACGATGCCGAGCCCAGGAGGCCAAAGTGCAATCAAATTGCGAGGCCACCTTGCCGGTCGACGAATCTGAGGTCATCGCGCTTGATTCTTCTTTGCTCCATCCCTCTTCTGTCAAACCCGAGCTCGAGGGTGCAGAAGACACGACGATGACGACGACGACTTTGAGAGACTCGCCAGCAATTTGTTTCACAGCGTGTGCAGTCATTTGCGTAGGTGTGCAATGGGTGCCTACCAAAACTGGCATACATCACCGGCATATGTCAAGGTATAGTATACCTGGTATACAGGTTTTAAAGTGACCCTTTTGGAGATTCTAATACTGTATATACCGAAATAGTGAGGACCACCTGGCTTCATGATTGATTTTAATTAAATCACGAGTAAAAAGCTCCTTCAAACACATACTGTTCGAATTGATTTTTACCAAGGCTATACAATTGATTCAACGAACCTCTCAC
>JAASFJ010001108.1:0-11865 GCA_023333755.1 Globisporangium uncinulatum
GCCGTGAGTGCTGGTCCCACTCCCTCCGTGGCTGTGGCCGTGGCCGAGGATCTGCATGAGCACGAGGTTCACAAGCAGCCCAATGCACGCGACAATGAACATGAGCTTCCCGTTCACGCGCTCTTTCGGCTCAGGCTCGAGGCACTCGAGGAACCGCTCGACCGCTGCGTACACGAGCACGCCGGTGAGCACCCAGATGACGAGCACGCTCGTGATGGCGCCAATGACTTCTGCCCGCTGGAAGCCAAAGCTCAAGCGCGCAGACGCCGGCAGCGTCGTGGCCCAGATCGCAAAGAGCGAAATGCAAAAGCCCGCGACGTCCGAGAGCAAGTGCGCGGCGTCCGTCATGATGGCGAGCGAGCCCGCGAGGAAGCCGCCGACCACTTCGGCTGCCATGAAGACGAGCGAGCACGCGCACGCGAGCAGCAGCTTCCGCTGCGCGCTCTGTGCGGCCGCGTTGAGTGGGATGCGCCGCCCGTTGCCAGCGCGGAAGCTGCTCGTAGCCACGAGTGGCGTCGACTCGTCTGGCGACTCGCTGCTGCCGTGGCTATGGCTGTGGCCGTGACGTCCCATGCTGCTGAGATCTACTGTAGGAGGTGACGTCGCGTGAGGAGTTGACGAATGAAGGGAAGCGGTCGCCGTCGGAGAAGCTTGGAGCAGGCAGCGCAGCCAGCGCAGTTGAGACGCCGAGAGGAAGAAGGAGGAAGGTGCTGGATGCTGTGTGGCACAAAAGTGAGTGCTCGACTGGATCTTTCTTGTTCTCAACTGGCCCCTCCTCAGATTTCGGCTCAGAAGTACGCGTGCCTGCGAGCCACTCGATCGCAATCTCGATACTTTGGTGGCAGAGCCAAACTCCTGACACTGAACATCCGTTCGAAACCACGAACCCTCTGTTGATTTCATGATGACATCACTCAGTCGCAGCTCAGTTCGAGCCATTTCTCCAGCACACAATTGCACTGGGACGACAGCTGATATTCAGCAGGCGAACTGGAGCTGGCGAGTACAGTAGTTCCACTAAGTTCCAACAGACTGGAACTCCACTGGAACTCCACTGGAACCTCCCTCCCTCTCTTCGTCTACGCGACGACTGGATACGCTGCGCAGTCCGCAATGCCGCACATGTTCTCGTCACGTGCGATCTGAAAGAAGCCACGCTGGCCCCACGCGTCGCCCCACGAGTTCTTCACAAGCCAGTGCTTCGTCCCGTCTTCCACGCCGTAGCCGACCGCCAGCACTGCGTGGTTCACGTCCTGCTCGCCGTCTTTGCACTCGCTCGACGCGTACACGCCCGACTTGTAGAACCGAAAGTCCGACACGACTTGGAACGCGACGCTCACTGGGCCGACTGAGCCGACCGCGGCCTTGAGCTCCGTCTCGTCCCGTGCAGTGATGTTTACGACGCGTGCGACCTGCGCCCCGACGTGGTACGCGTTGAACTTGCACTTCCCGGCCTTGGCGGCGTACGGGTACGACGCCTCCGTGTCAATGCCGCCGTTAAAGTGGACGTACTCGAACGCGTGCGACGGGAGCCCGCCGTTGCAGCCGTGGTTGTCGAACGCATCGGCACAGTCGAGGAGGTTCTGCTCTGAGAGCAGCACCATTGTCCCGTGCGTGAGCTTCACGTGGCTCTCGAGGCACCCAGTGGACGAGAACGCCCAGCACGAGCCGCACTGGCCCTGGTTCTTCACGGGCGACACGGCGCCGTCCTCGCGCCAGTCCTTTGCGTCTGGTACAGCGTTGTACGTGAGCGTGTTGGGCTTGCTGGAGTGGTGGAGAGAGAGAGAGGAGGGCGTTCAGTGTATGGCACAAGAGGCTCTGAGAGAAGGAAGAAACGGGACGGACCGTGAGGTCGCCGAGCAGTTCTGTGGACTTCCGAGGTACCAGCGCTTGAACTCGTCCCTGTCGAGTATACAGAAGGAGAGAGTAAGAAGCAGAGGGCCAGCATGGGATGGATGGCTACACGCACTCGCACGCACCACGAGAGATCCGCAAAGTCGTTCAGCTCCATCGTGAACGACACATTGTCCTGAGCGTTGTGTGCCGCCACCAGCCGTGCGTTTGCAGCGAACACGTCGGCGCGTAGCTCTGCTTCCAGTGCTGTCGCGTAGTTCTTGCCACGTGCGCGTCTCCAGGCGCTAAAGAGCGCACGCATACCTGCTGCGTCTTCCGGGACCTGGTTCGTCCGATCATACAGAACAAGTGACGTTGAGTGCCGTCTCGGCTCGTTCGTCTCACACATACTGTTGAAACGAACCTCTGTGAGTGCCCACGACTGCGCCGACGGCTTCGTGTCGCATTGGAAGACAGCGGGCGGCAGCTGCTGCGCCTCCTCCGACGTATAGCACGCGGACGGCACCGCGCCGGCCTTGCACCAGGCGCAGTGGGCGGCGAGACATGACGCCTCCGCTTTCAGTGCGTGGCAGTCGGCGTCAGCAGCCAACGGTGCCTGAAACACGAGTGCGTGCGATGGCGAGTGGCTGTCGGCGGCGGCCATCGAGGTGACGGCGACAGCGAGGGCAAGGAGCGAGAACGTGGCCTTCATGGCGAGAAGAGCTTGAGGGTTGAGCGAGGAGGAGAAGGACTTGAAGATCGCGAATTCGAAAGGTGTCTCAAAGGTGTGAGCTGTCGAATTCGGTAAACCGGAGTAAAAAATGCTCTCGATATCCATAACAGAAGTAGATGACACTCAATGGGATATGGAAACTCCATGGGCAAACCCCATGAGCAAGCGTTTGTACTGCTTAACTATCACGCCCTGTCGTCCTTGGACACGTAAAAAGCCGTGAGCAAAACGAAACTGTCAAAAAACTAGTTTGCATTTGCGACCGAATCATTCAAAACAGTCCTTTGACTCCTTTGACTCGCCAACTCGTGGACATGGAGCTTCTTGTTTCCTCTGTCAGCTCACACTGACCAACAGGACACTTCACGTCGCGGTAGAGAATGTTCATCTCGTGGAGGTACTCGAGCGCAACGAGCAAACACGCGAGGTAGAACGCTGCGTGCGGCTCTCGGAGGCCGTTGAACGTTGGGCTCCGGAGCGCGTGTTTCGCACGCGCGTTCGCCAAGTAGAGCTCGAGTTTCGCGGCACGGGCATCAGTTCGGAGCTGCTCAGCGTGGGCTTTCTCGTCGTCGTCGTCGCATTCCAAGTCGGCCGTGCTCGTCGTGCGCTCGTCGTCGTCGTGGGTCGCTTGGTTCGTCGTCTCGACTCGTCTCGACGTCTCAACCGTTGAGGGATCGATCCAATGCATGACTGTAGTACGTTAGTCGCGAGGGCTAGTACCTGAAGATGGCTGCAGGGGATAACAACACGACATACATACGCACATCCTCTGGCTCATTCGTCGTTTGACTGGCATGGATGCCTGGCCGCGCCCCTCCCTTGCCATATCCCGCCTTGGCTCCTTGGTTGCACATTCATGCAGTGGTTCTCTGTGTTTATGGCGCTCGAGGGCGAACCGGAGCATGAAGAATGTAGAAGCAGACAAGTGGCCCAGAGCTGCCGTCGTGGATAGCAGATCGCGGTAATGCAAGCACAGCAGAGTCGAGCACGAGCTTTTCCTAAGCTTGCATTACAGCGATAACAACATCACATTCCTTCATTCCTTCATTCCTCCATTCCTCATCCTGGACTTCATTTTGGACCTCTTTGGTTCAGTACTTCAAAGTGAACCAAACGCCACCAACACTGTAGTCAATGTCATCATTCAGTCGTGACTGACCTTGGTCGTGCTAGTGGGCCCACCACCACGGACGACGACCGCGCTGACGGCGCCCCAGGCCCTCCGACCCCCATCGCACTCGCCAGCACACCCCCTGGGAGAGTCTGGAGCCGTTCTCCGCATAGAAAGTGGCGAAAGAGACTCTGTCGAGCTCGCACCCACTCACTTCGGTTCCCACCATTCGCGTGCGAGACGTAGCGGAAGAAGATCTTGCCGCTTGCCGGCACCGAGTTCGTCTGGTACATCGAGTAGATCACGAGCACGTCCGAGCGCTCGCTCTCAATGCGGATCAGATCCATCGGGTTCGCCATGGAGAGATCGACGAGCGCTCGCAGGAGTGTCTTCTCGTCTTCCCGCTCAAAATCCAGCTCGTAGTCCATGTCCAGTGCCAGCGGACTCACGACGTTCAGATACCCGAGCGTCTGGTACACTCGCCGCCGGTCGACTGTCGTGAGTCGGTCCAAGAGCTCGTCGACGCTTTCCAAGTCAATCAGCGTCCGGTGCAGCGAGAGGAGGATCTTCAACCGACACGTCTCGTAGTTCTTTGGAAAGTGCTGCAGCACATAGTGCGCTTGCTCGCACGTGAGGAACTTGTTGGCGATCGCGAGGTGGAACAAGAGGAGCTGGTACTTGAGGTCTTTCCGCTTCGGCAATGGGATGTAGATCGCACACACTTCCGCACCAACTTGCGTCATGAGCTCTTTGAGCGCGTCGTCCGTGAGTTCCGCCCAAGTAGAGCTAGAGCTGTCCACGTCTTCGTGCCGCACACTCGAGACGTAATCCAACTCGAGGATCCCTGACCGCGGGAGCTGCTGGAAGAACGCGTTCGTCAACCGGATGCGCTTACGGTTAAAGCTCACGTTCCGCCAGCTGTAGCCCTTCTCGTACTGGCTGCTGTCGGTTCGCTTCGCGTGGAACTGAGCGGCGTGAGCGGATTCACTCGCGTTGATCATAGCGAACCACAGCGCGACTTTGCGCTGTCGGGCGTCGCTCAGATCGAGCGTCCACCGGCCAGTCGGGTTCGCAGGCGTGAACTGGATCACAGACGTACCAAACGTATCCACGAGTCGCCGCTGCTCAGCTGGTGCGAGGTGTGTCTGTATGAACGCAAACACGCGGTCTCCTTCGACGAGACACGGCCACAAGCGGCCGATAATCTCCACTGCGCTCAGCGTCCCTCGCAGCTGGTCGACAAAGAGCGTCGCTTGCGCTGTCGTCAGGTACAGATCGTGCAGGACAAGGTCGAGTAACAGAAGCATCTCACGCGTCGACAAGCCGCGTTTGATCACACGCACGAGCGCGAGACACGCGGCTGGCGCCAGTGTCGCGACTCCTCCGCTGGCTGCCGGCATTGGCGGCGGCACAAAGTGCGCACTGGCGCTCAAGACGCCGCTTGTCGGCACTCGCCACGGCTTCCGTGTCGACAGCTCCACGACAGCACGTGCGTCCACGTCGACCGTGAGCGCCACTCGCTTTCGCTTTGCCTTTGTCTTTGCACTAGTGTGGCTGTCGTCCGTGAACACGAGGTTCGAGAGCGCACAGCGCTGGTGCACGAGCGCCGCGTCGACCAGCAAATGGGCGACTGCAAACTCGTACGGCGACGCTCCGAGCTTGAGCTCGAACGGTGACGACAGCGACGGATGCGCGGCGTCGAACGCAGCGTTTGCCGCGTCTGCAGTGCTCGTCGCCTCGACATCGTGCACCGACAGGTGGATCTCGCACTGCGACCCGCACGCGACAGCTCGAGCGAGTGCGCGGGTGCCGACAGCGCTGAGACTATTGTCTTGGAGTCGCAGCCACGCGAGTGACGTGTTCTGTTGCAGAAAGAACGCAAACGCGACAGCCGTGCGGCCGCCGACCGCGTTCCGCGACAGGTCCAAGTCCCGCAACGACGTGTTCTGTGCCATCGCAGCCGCGAACTGTTCCCCACCGTCGTCGCCGCATCGGTTCATCGCCAAGTCGAGTGCTTGTAACGCCGTGTTGGTACACAACGCTTCACCGAGCGCGACGGCCCCGCGTCGACAGATCTGGTTCCACGACACGTTCAGCTCCACGACACTGCACGTTGGCTGCGTGAGCATGTCGCCGAGCAGCACCCCGCCACTTTCGCCAATGTTGTTGAACGACAGGTTCACGACCTGGAGGCTCGCGTGGCACTCGATCGCAGTCGTGAGCGGCGCGAGTGCGTTGTCGCCGCCCAGACTCGTGTGCGACAGGTCCAAGTGCGTCAAGAGACTGCAGCAGCCGAGGAAGCGCGCGAGCTGAGCGCACCCGCGGGCGCCGATCGCGTTGTGGCTCAGGTTCAGCTGACGCAAGTCGCTCCCTTTCTTGAACCCAATGCGCTCGACGATCTGCGACAGTCGGCTAGTCCGACGACGGATGCCGTCGACACTCGTGCTTCTCGGTCGACTGATGCACGCTGTCTCGAGGTTCTGGAGCAGTGCGATGACTGCTGCGTCCGTGAGTCGGTTGTCGCTCACGTCGAGGATCTGGATCGACGGGAACCGCTGCAGAGCGGCTGCGAGTGCGTGCGTCTTGGCGTCGCCAAGGCCAAAGTGCTGCAAGTGGAGCGCCAAGTGGTGCTTCGGACGCACAATGTGCCCGTTTGCAGTCGTCACGAGACCGTCGTGGTCGCTCGTGTACTTGTCGTGCACTGCGTGGAGGAACGTCGCTGCGACGCTGGGAAACGACAGCACAGACCCGTCTCCTGGTGTCGTTGTCGTCGAATTGGTCTCGGCAATGTCGTGGATGCGTGAGAAGACGGGCTCCGGGAGCACGTGGCGCTTGACGCACTCGTGGTAGAAGAGCGAGCGAGGCGAGAGCGCACCGAACGGCTGGAGCGTATCGTCGTCGTCGGCGTGAGCTGCTGCTTCCGTGTCGCCATTATTAGTAGTGGAGCGTCTCTGTGGCGTGGGCGCCAGCTGGTGCTGCTGTGCAGTCTGGAGCTTCTTCCACTTTGTAAACAGGTTCTGCTTGTCTGCAAAGTACTTGATCTGCCCGTCGCTTGTCGTGTGGCGCTGGATCTCCTTGATGATTCTGATGATCGCAGACGATAATGTGACTCAGAAGGTGACTCAGGTGACGAACGCAAGAGACTGAATCTGATGAAATACGAGCGTGCGAACGTACTTGCGTGTCTGCGGCAAGCGAGGGATCAGCATGGGTTCGTCTGCCAGCCTCGCGTGGTACAGTGACGCGGATCGGATCCGCTCAGCCTCACACGCGACGTCGTCCAGCACCGGCGTGTCGTCCCTCCCTGCAGCAGTTCGCACAGTGTTCCCTCTCTCTGGTGCGCTCATGAGCTCGCTCCTCTTCTTGCCGTCCACCAGCTCCTTCTTGCGCAACATACACTCGGCCACCTCGAGCTGCTGGTCAAACTGCAGCCGCTGACGTTCGGGCTCCTGGACGCGCGGGTGGCCGTTCAGTGGCGCTGATTGGCTCGCGTTCTCGTACCGTTTCGTGAGTGTCCACTCTACTTTCGCAGTCGGTGTCATCGCTGCGTCGACCGCTTCTGCTGACGGCTGCGGGTCGTTCGGGAGCGGCAAGTGCGCTGCGAGTCGTAGATGTTTAGAACTACTACTACTATTGCTACTGCGTTCTTGTTGGGAGCCCTCCGTGACTGCAGTGTTGCTGGTCGTGTTGTAAAGGGCTTCGAGCCGCAGACTCGGGTACATGAACGTCTCGATCTCGCCCGCGACCAGCGCGCTCCACTTGACGTCCGCAGTATCAAACGACCCAATCGGCTGGCGCGTCACGGTCTTGGCTGCTGTCGTGTGCGGCTGTGCTACCACTGTCTCGTCGTCTTCTGCTGCTGCTGCCGCCGTCTCGTGTTCGGCCGTCACTGGGAGTGCGGTGCTGCGTCGGTGCCGCCGCTCTTTTCGGGCTCGCTGGCGCATTTGCAGCGCCGCGACCTTCATCTGAGAGACCCGCGCAAGCCCAAGACGCGGCGCACGCGACGGTCCGCTGGTCGCTTCACGCAGTGGAAGCGGGTGGTCGCCGATCGTAATGGCTTCCGCCGAGAGCGTCAGTGACGCCAGCAGCTCACGACTGCGGAACGCCTGCGACCCACGCCGCTGCGTCTGCTGCTGCGGCTGATGCGTTGGTCGCTTCGCCATTCGGGATCGGCGGTCGAGTCGGGACGATGGTCAAGAGAGAGAGAAGGCGAGTCGCAAGCGCTCGCGTCACGCTGATGAAGTCACTTCATTTTCAGTTGATGGTGAGCCCGTCGTGGTCCAGACTGTAGGCTGTTTTTAGTCTGGTACTGAGAGGATCGACCAATAGGAGCGTTCTTCCAGGCAATAATGGGCCCGCATACTACCTGCCACCACGTTGTTGTGCCACGAAGCCTGAAGGCGACGAAGAGCACCTTCTGTCCACACGTGGAGCTACGTAACGTCGTCCATCAATCATCGCTTCCGTGGACTGGAAGGGGAAAAGTCCTTGGTGACCACAACGCTCTGTGATGGATGGAGAACGAGCTTTCGCTACCATTGCGGTCCCCGCCTTCCTCTGCTGCTCATATCTACAATCGCTTGCTAACAGCGAAGCCCCACATGGTGTCGAGACGCACACTAATCGTCGGTGGCGGCACAATCGCGCTGGTGGCTATCGTAGGAGCGCTCGTCGCCCTCGTGCTTGCAATCACTTCCTCGTCGTCTGCGAGCGCCAATGGCAATGCTGTCGAGACGCCGGCACCAAGCAGCCATCACGCACACGCGCCTCCCAAGAAGCGGCTGAGTACGTTCACAGACGTAATCACGAGCGACGGCAGCGCTGGGGCGAACACGAGTGAGACTGAAGTCGAGACGGACCCGCTCCAAGAGACGTATGCGATCACAGCACTCGCGATCGGCGACTGGGGCCGCACCGTGCAGAAAGTGGGCGGATCGTGCTGCCAGCGCCGCAAGAGCTACTCGGTGCTCGACCTCAACGCGATGGAGTACACGGCGTCGCTTCTGGGACTCGCCGCGCAGCAGACGCAGCCCAAACCTGCAGTTATCATCAGTCACGGCGACAACTTTTACTGGACAGGACTGCAGAGCCGCACGGACCAAGCGTACCGCTTCCACGAAACCTTCGAGAGCAAGTACGCGGATGCGAGTCTGCAAGGCATTCCGTGGGTGAACGTCCTAGGCAACCACGACTACGGTGGTGCGAGTTTTCTGTGCTCGAGTGGCGACGTGCCGGCCCAGTGCGGCTCAACGAGCGAGCTGCTCGAGAGTTTGCGGCGCAAGTTCACGCTCCAGGCCGAGTACGTGAGCCCGAACCTGAACCGGTGGGTGCTCCGCGACCATTTCTACGTCTATCATCTCGAAGACCCGGTTGCAAACGTCACGATCGACATTTTTAACATTGACTCGAACGACGCGGACTCGCACGGAGCTGCGCAGATTTGCTGCCAGTGCTACGGCTACTCTGGAGGCGACGACGATGCGTGCGAGCAGATTGTGCGGGGCCACAAGTACTGTGCAGGAGGTGACGGTGGCATGTACGACGCGTGTATGGCGCAGCTGAGAGAGTGGGGCCAGGACTCGCGCGACCAGCTCGTAGTGGCTGCGAAAGCGTCGACTGCAACGTGGAAGATTGTGAATAGCCACTACTCGCCGTACAACCACTTTGCGCCACAGCACGCTGAGGTGTGGCGCGAAGTGCTCGATGGACTCGGCGTCCACCTCTTTATGTACGGCCACACCCACGGCGAGAAGCACGATTACGCGAGTTTCAAGACGCACTTTGTTGAGAATGGCGCGGGCGGCGGCATTCAGAACGAGTCACCGAGTGGCATTCCGTCGTATGCGGAGGATTACGTGCAGAAGGTGTGGGCTGCGGGCGGGTACCCGTACGGCGTCTTTGCGCTGAGTGCGTCCCGCAATTGGCTGCAGCTGCGCTTCCTGACGTTTGACGATGCGTGGGTCATGCAGACGGAGCTGAGCGCCTCTCGTGTGGGTGGCGTCGCTACGAAGCACTGTTGGTTTATCCCGAACCATGGCGGCAAGGGCAAGAGCTGTGCGAATGCGGCCGCAGCAGCAGTGGTGTCGTCGCCACCAGCAGCGTGAATTGAAACCAAAGCTCAGTTGGATCACTTTATGGAAAAAACATTGTGAGGTACTTCCCCTTCTTCATACGAAAATCAAGATGTGAAGCACGAGTTGTACTTGTACGGACAGTGAGTCAAGCAGACTCTCTGTTTTTATAGACTTTTCAGATTCATGCTCAGTAACGTGCAAGATATTCGATATTAAGTGTGAGAACCCGAGATTTGGCAAGCAAGTGAAATCGATCTGGAATGGGATGCTGGCCTCGCATCCAATGATCGAGAATGCTGAACGCCAGCACTCCTGTGGCGCGAATCGACGAAAAAGAAGGCGTACTGGTTCCCATTGACCCCTTCGAACCTTCTCGGCAGATCCCTCGTCTGGCAATCACCCGTGCCCAAGACGTGCCATCCGCTCTGTCGACATGACCAAGGCGACACCCTTGCAGTCCCACTGTGCTCACACACGCGAAGACGATCCGCAGATACATCGACCCACGCACGCTCGACGTCACACTCCGCGTCTGGTGGCGGATCCTTCCTGTGAACTACTTTTCTGGCGCCAGAGCACAGATCCAACTAACCACCACTGCGCGCATGACTGCCGATCCATCGAGGCGTACCGACACCTCTTCTGGGAGTGCGCACAAAGCAACACTTTTTGGGCACCAATACTACGACAATGGAACACTGCCGAACGACCCATTTCGTAAACGGAAGTTCTGTTCAGCTCCACCATCCCACTCAAGCGCAAGTGGCAACTGCACCATTTCGGCTTCATCGTGGCATGGAACATCGTTCGCGGCGCCGTCTTCTCCGTCATCTGGCAAAATCGCAACGCGCACAAACACCAGGGCGAATCTCCACCAGACCCTCGCAAGCAGCTACTGCTGATCGAGAGCAAACGCAAACTCCTACTCCGACACGCACTGCAGTCAACTCTGGCTCGAGACGATACCCACCAGCGGAACACACTCCTCCAAGCCATCCAGACAACAACAACTGACACTCTCCGAAGCACCTACTATCGTAGACTAAGGTAGCGAAGCTGGATCGTTTCCCCATGGTAGGAGAAAAGTCCAGCCAAGCTTGGTAACAAGTTAGGTACCTTGCCCCCCCAACAATCGGGAATGCACACCGAACGAATTCACGACTAGCTACTTTCGCCGAAATAGGTACCGAAAAGTCCAGGCGCAAGGATGCGACCCTCTTGTGCCCCACACAGTGCGTTGCCGATGAGTGTTTTTTCGATAAATTCCCGTGTTGATTGAGGATGATGGCCATCCTCAATCAACTCGGGAATTTATCGAAAAAAACACTTGCGCCGCAGACGTTCGCTTACCACCTCTGTATAGTGTTGTACATTAGTGTCCGTTTGTGACAATAGCTGCCAGCACGGACGACGTGGTCGACATGGGCGTGTTTGCTTCGTGTTCAACACATTTCAGCGCTGCTTCAGCTTCGTCGAGTAATTTTCACGGAAATTTATTGCTGTTGCAACATGAAAGTTGAAAATGACGAAAACGATCCTGAGCTGGACTTTTCAGCTTGGCTCCCTTTTATTTACGACATTTGTAACATTTAAAGTTGTCTCTCTGATTCACCGAAGTCCTCCTGGTCACGTCACTCTGTAAATCAGTCCGGACGGGAAACCTACGCCCAATTGGTTTCCCGCGCAGGTAGTTCTTCACTCACACACACACAGGCGACAATTTTTGTGAGATGAACGAGATCGCAGAGGTGGGAGTTGTCGAGGCAGCTTGAGATCTCTGATACAGTAGGTTAGGCAGGGGGTTCTCTCGATCCTGTCGAATGAAGCCGGTTTCCACGCAAGTCAGCGTACTACTGTATGTACTACAGTAGCTCACTCACCATACCATCATCATTCCGACAAGATACAGTTCCGACAAAATGGTTCCGACAGTCTACAAAACGAAGCAGTCTTGTATTTAAAAACACACAGTATTAAAATGATTTGAAAACACGATAAAACATGCTAAAAAGAACGGATGCAAAGAGTGGGCAAATCCTTCATCCATTCGACTCAAATCACCCACGCAGTTTCAGGCCTTCAAACGGCCTGTGAGCCGAGAAAAACAAGAAAAA
>JAASFJ010001109.1:0-11858 GCA_023333755.1 Globisporangium uncinulatum
ACTCGGACTGTTGCTGTACACGACGACATCCGGCACCTGTCCAACCAAGGAATACGCACGTATACCCCTTCCGCTTTCTGCCTCCCTCCTGCCACTCGCAAATCATCGCCAGACCTCGCAAACAGAACGCACAAGCCCGACCCGACGACAGAACTCACGTGCAGCGAGAATGGCGAAGAAGCGCGCCTCGCCAAGCTCTACCAGCGACAGCGATGCCAGCGAAGGTTCCGACAGCGCCGATAACGAGCTCGGCTGACGGACGGACGCCGGTTCGCAAGGATAAGGCAGGCGATCCGCAAGCTTGAACTCGCAAGCAAACTCGTCGAGCCCGGCCACGCACACCGGCCTGCCGCTGCAGGAGGTGGAGTTCTCATCGTGGCGGGACTTCTTCACGTTCATCGCTGTTTATGAAGCTTGAAGCTACCAGGTGCGTTAGTGTGAAAGTTGAAGCGCGTGTTTCACGAGCTAATGGCTGATTGTGCTTGCTCGTTTGTGTTTCCCTTCGAGCAGCATTTCCGGCAGCGTTCAAACACGTCTGTTGACGAGCGCAACAGACGAATCCGGGCAACTGGCTCCACTGCTCGCCCGATGCCAACTGAGTGGAGCGCGTACTCGAAAACGCTCAATCTGTACGCACGCCGGTGGCTACAGCTATCGCACCAACGGCAAGCGCCAACGTCAGGAGACCCGACAGATGGAGTGCGGCGCCAAGGTGCGACGAATGCCGACGAAGTTGCGGCCCAGTCGGGCATGTTTCGATCCGGGTTTGCAGTGTGTTTGACTCGGTCCGTCACGTTCCGGACTGAATGCTCACGACATGTGTTCAGTTGTGGACAGGTCAATTCCTGCGTACGATGGGTGGAGGCGGAGAAGGGATTTCGTGTTGTCGTCAGAGGCGCGAACCTTGAGCACACTCACTACCTGTCGAGGGAATCACACGCGCAGTACTTTTCCAGTCGGCTTGCGATCGCAGACGACGTGCTCGAAACGGTCGACTTGTTGCGCAGATTGGGAGCGAAGAAGATGAGCATCCGGAAGTACATTGTCCAGCATTCCGGAGCTTCCCCGAACGCGCGGGACGTGACGAACCTGATCGGGAAACTGAAGGAGCGAGAGAAGGGTAACCAGACAACAGCAGAGCGGCTTTGAGGCTGGATGAGAGACTTCTGCGAGGACGGTCAGGGAAATGTTGGACGCATTTACACTGCTCAGCCAGACAACAAGGTGTGAATTTCGAAACATATATCTCATTTGCCATCAATGTGGGCTCTCACTCCTGGTTGCTGCTCTAGGTTGTAGCTGCGTATGTGACCCTTCAAACACGGCACATGCGCGAGATGTTTGCTCGATTCCTGGAGGTGCTCATGATCGACGACACGCACGGCACGAATCGCACAAAGTACAATATCTTCTCCATGATGCCACACGATGTCTTTGGAAAAAGGACAGTATGTGCAGCACGCCGTGATCCAGAACGAGCGCCGCGAGACCCTGCTGACGGTGATTGAGGCGTTCAAGCAGGATAACCCATAGTTGAGGAAGCTACAAGTCGTCATTGTGGACAAGGACTTCACAGAGATGAGCGTTCTCGCGACCGCCCTCCCTGCTGTTCGAACTTTATTTTGTCAGTTTCACGTTCTCAAGTACCTACGCGAGGAGATTGCGTCCGACGTCTATCGGTTCTCGGCCTGGAAGAAGGAGCGACGGCGTGGTGTCGTTGCACTTCTCGTGTATGCGAGAACGGAGCAGGAATATGCCAAACATCGGCAATACATGCGGCATCTACTTTGCTTGGACCAAGGTGCTGGGTCTGCAGTCGACAACACAACGGAGTCGGGGCGCGGCGCTGAAGCTGCAGTCCGGAGCGCGACCGGCTCGAAACGAGGAGCTGGAGCTGCGGTTGGGAGCGCACCGGAATCGCTGAGCATCTTTGACGACTACTTTACACGAAACTGGGACAACTGTCGGGCGCTCTGGTGCTCGTGCATGCGCCAGAATGCGGTGTCCATGGGCAACAATACCAACAACAGACTGGAGGCGTCATGGAAACAGTTCAAAGAAGTCGTTGACCGGTTCAACATCGTGGACGAGACCATCGCGTTGGTGATGTGTAGGAGATGAACCGGGATCACGTTCTCGAGTTTGGCGCTCTTCCTGACGAAGAGGACGCGTCTAAACGGGAGCAGCCAAGTTGTCATGAACATGCACGAGCACGACCACGTCTGCTTTTCGATGTTGTACTCTGCGCTTGGCTCGTCGCGTATTTCGCTATCCGATCCTAGAGCCTTGATGCTGTAGACGTTCGGGATGCATTCATAGAACTGGTACCGAGCGCGACAGACGGCGAAGTCGTACTCGACGTACACAAGCGCACACGCGTGCTTGCTGACAAGGTTTGCCAATCGAGCCATCTCCGCGTCGTAGGCGGTGTCGTGAACCACCGCGAGCGTGTTGAGGCGCTGACGAAAATCCATCTCTGCCAGCCTCTGGTAATACCGCTGGACGGATAAAGAATTTCCGCCGAGAAACTATTTCTAGATATTTTTTCAAGACAATTTCGTCAGTATGGCTATAATCTTAAATATTGCAAACTATAGATCGCATTTCAAATAAAAGTCAACCTTTTGAAGGTGTCACCATGAGCTCGCAAAAGCTCCAATCAACAAACGCTCATGTGTACATCCTCACATTTACATGGTCTTTGGAGTGGTTAATTTTTTGCAGCGATGAGAGAGCAGACTGGTGACGTTCTAAAACACAGCATAAAAATGACCCGAAAATGGGTCGCTTCTTACAGACATTGATGATTAATGCAATATAGTGACTAAAAGAATATTTATTTCGAAGTTGAGAACCACTTAGAGTGGTTGAAGATGCAGAGCATGTTAGCGTTTGCAACAACGCCTTGTAAGGGATCCATCTGAACTTCAGGGAGAACCTTTCTCCCTGCTCCTGGTGTCACGAGTGCGCAGCACTTGGCTGACTCGCGAGTCGTGGCACAGGCGAACTCGGAGCTGAAGTAAGCGCTCCAGGTTCGACGCACCAGTAGCCTACCAATATGTCCTCTGGGTTAATCTTGATCAGGAAGAGAACTGTAGCGTTCACGCCTGTATGGGCGCCAGCCGCTGACGCGGCTGCGGCGCAGGACAATGCTGTCGGTGTGCGTGTTTTCGTGTATGCTTCTCTATGCGTACAGCTACTAGTTGATCACGCCCATACTGGGTGAAGCTTCCTAATAGACCTCTGATTCACAACAACAACAGGAAGAGTACTGTACTTCGGACACTCGTGCCCGTCGTCCTGTTGGCGTCGACCACCACGACGGTATCGACCGCGCAGCACCAACTGCAACCGATGAGCTGCCTTTCATTACCAAGCCTCACATTTCTTCCTGGCAGGGTTGTGACGGCGCTGATGTTGTTTCGGACTGCAGTTGTCGCTTCATCTTCTTTATGTCGTTATGGCTATCGCGGACCTGCAAGACAGCACTACCATGAACACAATCGCACTCGACTTCGATTTGTCGGGAGTCAAAGCCAGCCAGTGAAGCAAGGTCGTGAGCAATTCGAGGATTGAGGGCAGCAGCGTCGCTCCAAAAGCGTCACGGCGGCGGCCATCGCAGGTCTGTCGTGCGGGCCAAGATGATGGAGATACTTGAGCAAATGGGCGCTCACGCAGATACGCTTGGAGCGCACGACATACTTCTGCTACAGAGTGGAGTGCAACGAGTCAATGGAGTAATACCTCACGGCTGTTCTCCGATCTTGCAAAAGTTGGGTTGCAGTACTGTACTGCACTACGAAATTACTGAGAGCTCCGACCGCACTGCTCCACGGCCCTGATCAATGGAGATTGAACATACGCGCTCGCTGAGCAAACACACCACCTCGATGATACATCTCCCTTGCGTTCGTGCAGCCAGCGCGTCTTGAGTGCTTGAACGAGAGCGCAGGTCCGCATTTTACTGCTTTCGGCCGATCCGTGATCTCTGAGGTCGCGGACAGCAGTGCACCAACCCAATCTTTTCTCGTCTCATGGAGTGCCTTGTCAATCTCGACTTGCACTCGAAGCCACATGACTGCACCCACACAAATTGCCTAGAGCACATAGGCACACAGAGTGGAGACCCATGGCATCGCATCGTGCACGCTCGTGGTTGGCCGCGTTGTTTCTGCCAGCTCACCTCGCACTCATTGAAAATACTGGACATGGATCCATTCATCGATCAATCATCCTCAGTCGCTTGCCCGCCCATATACACGCCTCCGAAGACAGCGTCGGTTATCCATCCACCTCGGACGCTGCTCTCACGTATCAGAGCTACGCTACAAACTCACATGTGCGTGCGTGCGCATTCTTGACCGTGATGATCAATGTAGCGACTTTGGTGAATACTAGTAATGCATACACACAGTATACCGAGCGCTGCAGCCGCCATTTCAAGTCCATGGGCTGCTACGTAGCATCAGTGTAGCCACGCGTGTACATTCAGGTTGTCCTCACTTTCACATCTCCACTCAGTGCACCAATGAGCTACCCCAACCTTCGCATCAGCGCTCCCAGTCTTGGCAGCAGTATTAGCAGCAACAACTTCATCACCACCTCTCAGTGTATCTCCATCTTCATCAAGTGAGCACACGTCATATCTCGACACATCCAATTACTACGTAGTATACAGCAACAAGTGGTGCTTGATCCCCGTCAACTTGCTTCCACATCGTTGCTGGAGGGACGAATGGATACTGAGATTTCCTTCCAGGCTTGGCGCCGCCAAAATATCAAGTTGTACCTCGTCACCATATACGACATCGCTTTCCGCGCGCAACACGCTCGCTGCACACGCCCAACTTTTTGTACGAACAAGTCTACGCAGCGAGTTCGCGCCATGAACAAACACCACAGCGGTGACCGGTGGTGTCACGTGGACACCAGGCGGTAACTGGAGTTGCATCCAGCCCCGACGCTGAAGAACGAGTACAACAGCATCACAATTCAGCATAATGTATTGCTACAGTATCAACACTGGTATCTCGCTTTCACTGACATGATCACGAGCTGACCTTGCCACGAAGCTCCCGACTGATGCCTGCATGCGTGTGCTACCGGCATTTTGTGCTCGAGTAGTGGAGATAGCGGCTTTCCGTCCACTTTAACCGAGGTGACTGCTAACCTGGCCATGCTTTCAAGCGATCTCATGTGTCATCTCGGCGATTTACGCTGTAGATCCCACAAGGTGCAACGCGTATCACCGACCAAGATCTAAACTCTGCAAGTACCAGTATGCGGGCAACGTGTACCAGCATAGGCAGTGCCAGGGAGCTAAACGATGCTCACACAACTGACCACGTTATCGTCACCCGCGCATAAACCACATGCACCGATCGAGCCGCTTGCGCCGATGCCACGGCCGATACACGCACCAATTCCATTACCAGTACCAGCTTACCACTCGCGCGGATCGAGCCACCCTGCCGCTGATGTCTCGTGTCTTTCATCTCCCACTTCTCCTCACAGTCGGAGTTTGAAGTGCGTCGGTGCTGATGTTGACATGTAGGATTTTGCTCGGTCTAGCTTGCATCGTGCCTTGTGTGTCGATGTTGTTACGATCTGACGTCAAGCATAACGAAACTAACGTGCGCTTGAAGCGCCTTCATCGATAACAATGGCCAAGCATGGCGCCTGTGAAGATGCCGACTCCATTGGAGTGAACTGCGTGCTCAAAGTTCTTGTTGCAGCTCTCGTGTTGCTCCGATTTCGTTCGCGCTGAACTGTCCAGTTTTTTCGTCGTTTTTTCTACTGTATTTCTTCACTATTCATTTCGAAACAGTTGACTGAATCTCACTCCAGTTTTCAACTGTCACACCTCCAGAACAAGCAAGAATTGCAACAAGCGCCATGGCGAAGAACAGAGGGACGTGGATCTGGCTGAGCGTAGCGCTCATCGTGGCCGTGCTCGCGCTCGCGTGGCCCTCGCTCGAGCAGCAGCTGCGCTCAAGCGGCGTGCCGTGCCCCTGGCCGTTCACGCTCTTCCACACAGCGCACAGTGGGGGCGGCCACGAGCCTGTGAGCGACACGGCACTGCCGACGTTCACGCTCGAGACGCTCAAAAAGTGCGGCTGGTTGCGTTGCGAAGGAGACTGGAGCCCGACGGAAAGCGGATGGCGGGTGGCTTTCACTAACACCTGGTTGCGACTGCGCAGATACGACGGTTCGGACGAGAGCTTGCCGATCCTGCTCGCAGTCGGCGGCAAGGTGACCACCGATGACGTGTGTGAACATGTTTATAATTGAGACAAATCTTGACAGCGAAGTGTGTGTTCACGTGCGTCGTTAGGTGATCGATGTGTCGTCTGGAGCCAAGTTTTACGGTCCGGGCAAGTCGTACGCGCAGTTTGCGGGCACGGTACGAGCGCGACTCGCTTATGGCTCGCCACATGATGAGGGACGACGCTTGCCGTGTTGACTTGTGGTTTGTATGTGGCGACAGGCGTGCACGCGTGCGCTGGCGCTCGGCTCACTGGACAAGAAGGTGCGCAATTGTGGGTTCACTACACTGGACGGACTGTCGTATCCACTGCGTGGTCGACTGACACGCTGACTGGCGTGGGTGGTCGTTCGTTCACGGGCGTCTAGGACCTCACTGACGACGTGAGCGACTTTGACGAGAAGCAGCAGACGGAGCTGCTCGAGACGCTCGAGTTCTACTACGACAAGTACCCGATTGTGCGTCCCTCCCCACCATTGTATCGTGTGCGACGTCCGCTTGTGCGAGGCTGACAAGTACCTGTTCTGGTAATAGGTTGGCGCGCTCGTGTAGGTCGGTCTCCACCACCCACCCACCCGACGCAATCACCCGCAGGGTCTGAACGACTGCCCGACACGCTCCGAGCCCCAGAACCCGCAGCCCAAAGCCCCTCGCCTAATACACACTCTCATTTCTCTCTACCCTGCCTCACAAGCGAGCCCCACAAGCCCCTATGTTCCCTTCCTTCCTTCCTTCTCTCTGTTTTCACGCGTCCCACTCGTACACTTCGAGCGCGTCAGCTGGGAGCTCTCGGCGGCAGATCTTGGCGACGTCAGCGCAGAGCCCACGGAAGCGGCGCTCGGCCTGCCGCGTCGGTGCGCGCGCCAGCCGCATCCAGAGCTGTAGGACGCGCTCGCAGTCGGCAGGCGAGAGCTCTGCGAGCCCAAGTCCCGCGCTCTTCGTGGTCAGCGCCTGCAGCAACGCCGCGTGCACTGCGTCCGCGTCTTCGAACGTGCTCAAGAGCGCGAACAAGAGCCGGCCGAGCGCGTCAAAGAGCACGCTCGGGCTCTTCACTGCGAGCGCCGTTACGATCGCGTCGACCCACTGGTCCACGCGCGGCAGCACGACACTGTCGATCTGCGCCTGGAAGCGCGCAAGCTTGCCGCGGCTCTCAGTCACCACGAACGACAGGAAGACGAGCACCGCGTTCGTCGACGCGCGGTCCTGGTTGCCGACGCACGCGAGCCCGAGCTCCACGAGGACGGGGAAGTCGCTCGACGGGAGCACAGCGACGGGACAGAAGAGCACGAAGCGGTACGCGAGCTCAAAGAACGCACGGAGCACGTCCGGGGCGTCGCCCAGTGCGTGGGTCGTGAAGAACCGGAACGCAGTGCGGCTCAGCACGCCCATCAGCTCCTGGAAGCTGCGCGCGACGTCGAGTGACAGGGGCGCGAACGCGTCGCCATGGCGCCCGTCGCCCCCACGCTTCCCAAACACGTCGACCGCGACAGCTGCGCACTCGAGCGGCGCGACGAACTGGTGCGCGTCAAACACGAGCACGATCGCGTCCGCGATGACGCCGAGCTGACTCGCCATGTCGTCGCGCAGGCTCTGGAGACACCAGCCGTAGAGCTGGAAGAGCGCGTCCATCACCGGCTCGTGCGTGCGCAGGCGCGGGATGACTGGCGCCAGGTGTGGCCACAGGTGGTGGACGACCGACGCTGTCACGGCCTTGCCGCCAGCAGCCTCGGACGGCGCGTCCAAGAAGCGCACGACTTTGCTCAGCACCTGGAGCTCGTTGCATACGATGGTCGCGACGAGTACGTCGTCGCTTCCGCCACCGACTCCGAGGGCCAAGACCTGGTCCAGTCGCGACAGCGTGTCGTGCAGCACAGCATCGAGCACGACCGTGCAGTGCGCCGACACAGCGGCAGCCCGCACGAGCCCTTCGACGACGGCGAGCCGGTCGCTGATCGCCATCTCGCCGCTCGCAAAGTGCTTCACGCTCGCTGCCACGAGCACGTCCGACGGCATGTGCGCGAGGCTCTCGGCGCATGCTGTCGCGACCTGCATGAAGCTCTTCGCAGCGTTCGCGCGGCTCTGCGGTACGCCGAGCGCGCTGTCCAAGTACTGGAGCACCGCTGCGACAATGTCGAACGCACTGCCGGGCGTCTTCTCTGCCTTCTTGTTGAACCACGCGCCAAACTGTCCAAGGAGCTTTGCTGCTGTGGTCGCAACGAGCGGGTGAGGCGACGACGCGTTGAGCACACACGCAAAGATCTGAGTCACGAGCGCGTCGAGCGGGCCGTTGCTCTGGCTCGCCGCCTCTTTCGCGAGCTGCTGCTTCACGTCGTCTGCGAGCGTCGAGAGCACAAAGAGACACACTTCAACGCTCGGCCACTCGTCTGCGTCCGCCAGCAGCGCCGCCACGTGCGCGAGCACGGGCTCGCTCTGCAGCGCAAAGATGGCGAGAAACGCGTCCGCAACGCCTTGGGAGCCTATGCGGAACGCGAGCAAGTCGTCGAGCTCGAGCTCGTCCATCTCGGTCGCGTCGTGCGCAAAGCGGCACTGGCGCAAGAGCACGTCGAAGAGCTGGCGGAAGCTCTCATGCTGGAAGAAAACGTGGCGTTCCACGACCGGCTCGTCCTGCACGAGGAGCCAGAACTCGAGCGTGAGCGACGCGATCTGGCGCCGTGGGTGCGCGCCAAGCACGAGCATGAGCTCGCCGAGCGCCACTGCCTCTGGCGGCGCACCGTCGGCCACGATCCAGTCGACGTATGTCTCGCAGAACGTCGACACGACGCGCGTGATCGCGTGGCTGACGGCGTCTTCCTCGGCCACAAGCGCACTCGCACACGCAGCGCGGGTCTGCAGCAACCCAGTCGCGACTGCGCTCAGCGCCGCCTCTTGCGCGTCGACTGCTGGGTACTCTGCGACGGTGATCGCTTTGCACAGGATCTCGGCGCACACGGGAAGGTACGTCGGGGACTTGGTGCAGAGCGCGTCGATGAGCGTGACGAGCAGCGCGCGGTCGTGCTGGAACATGGTCGGGAGCGAGAGGCCAGCGTGGTGGATCCAGCCTGTGAGGCACCCGAACGCTTCGCGAGAGAGGTCTGGCTGCGTCTCGACGCTCTGCGTCGTCGCGACGACTGCTGCGATCGCTCGCGTCACGTCTTTGCTCAGCTCGGACACGTACATCTCCATCGCGTCTTTGGCTGCGAACGGGAGCTCAGCGTGCTCGAGCTCGTCGCCTACACAGCGCGCAAACGTGAGGAAGAAGAGCACGTGCCCGCGGTCGCCACTTGCGAGCGCGTCCGGCGTCGCTGCGACGAGCTGCCGCAGTAGTGCGTTGCACTCGTCCGGCGCTGCGACGAGCGCCACTGCGTAAACTGCGCAGAGTTTGCTGAAGAGCGCGTTGTGGAACGTGCGGCGACCAGTCTGCAGGTCCTGCAGCACGCTGAAGACCGCGGCTGCTGTCGCTGTGCGGCGCTCGGCCGGCAGCTTGGCCCACCCGCGCCGTGCTTTCGCGTGCAGCAGGTTGGCCGCGAAGAAGAGCACTTCAGGCGGCAGCTCACGCGCCGAGTCTACGAGTAGCTGCACGCCGACGCCCCATGCCGCCTGCAGGACCCCAATGCATTCATTCGCCATTTCAACAACCGGCGCTTAGCGGTTCGCGTATTGAGCACACATACACAGAGAGGCGCACCTCCGAGTCCGCGAACGAGACGAGGAACGCGTTTGCCTCACGCTGGCGCTCCACGCCTTCCTGATTGATGCGACATGCACGAGCGTAAGAGCGTGTATCGCTAATCAGACGAGATACCTCAGCGCTGAGGGGGACCACATACCATGCCATAGAGCGCGCGGATCGCGCGCTCGACGTCGTCGGAGACGCTCATTGCAGCAACTCACTATGTTTACCTCGTATTTATCACTAACCCCAGTAATTTCACCGCGAAACGATTTTGGTTTCGTCGAAACCAAATTCATAGAATGCCAGATAAAAGCACTGTCCCATTAATCCATTCATACGTCCATTCATACGTCCAAATATTCATTCATCCGTCCATCCATCCGTCCATTCATCCAATTTTCATTAAAATAAATTTGGCGTGAACTCCAGATTTGCAACTCCCAATGAGTTGCAAATCTTGTTACAAATCAATTTATATATGACAAATCTGACAAATATTTAAACTTATACGAGGTGGGTTTCAAACGTTATGAGAAGTCGAGAGTTGACGCGGGTAGACCGCGTCTCGACTTCTCGTAACATCAAACTACACGCACTTATACTTGATCTAACTACATTAGCTACACGACTGTGATCTAGCCAATCACGAATGCAAGGCCACCCACGTCAACGTTTGAGATCCATCTCGTATAAGTTTAGAAATTTGTCACATTTACTATTTATAACATGATTTGTAACTTGCTTTGCAACTTGTATTATCTATACTGTCGGCCTGGGGCTCTTTGCGCGTGCGTGGCATCGGAGCGGGCGGAGCTGCCACCAGGGTTCCAAAAAACCCCACATTTGAAAAATTGCTGGCGGTTTTGAAGACCCCTTTGGCTGGATGGAATAATGTTAAAAATACCACCTAACCCTACTCAATTAAGTACTAATTTTTGAATTGATTAAAGTATAAAATTAACTCCTTTACTATTGCGCAATCTAAAGGTAGATGACAGCCTAAGTTCTCGACATTTGTTTTCTTTTGAAGTCAAAACTATACCAGTATGCCGTATGCGAACTCGCATCTTACAACAACAACAAAGCCAACGAATCGCACGAGCTGGTGGTGCTTTCCGCGGCAAGTTTTACAGCAAGTTGTATTTAATAATGACTTTTTAGTGTCTAGAACTTACCATTTCAGATAAAGTTAGATTATTTGATGCAAAACGTAAATGCCATGAAATCAAAAAGTCCGATTGGATGCAGAAGTAAAGAGTAGCAAGCTACAAAGTATAACATACTTCATATCTTTCGTAAGTACGGACACTCCAAATACAGTGACGAAGTGTGAATGTTCGACTTTTTGTATTGGGGATTACCATTACCCTCGGATCCTGTATCTTTAACAAAATCAATACTTGAATACTAATGGAAACAAATCTCCCCTAAATGACACCTAATTGATTGAAGTGTGAGCTTTCAAAAAGTTTGCTAAATTGTTTTGGTATGTTCTCCATAGAATGGTACATTTGCAGAAGACAATTTTTGCACCACGGCTTGATGCAAGTCGAACTGCACCCTCATAGACGGGCCAGAACAAACAACCATCTTCAGTACTAGTACTTAACAAAGTATCATTTTCTAAAATAGTGTCTACCATGTACTAGTACTACCGAAGGAACTTAGTGAATTGACAACCTTTTTCAATCTTAAAAGGTTGAAAAAGGTTACTCCGCTCTCGAAAGCCTAATTTCTGAAGCGATTGTTGCTGTTCTGTCGAGAATGTTCTGCAGCAATTACTGTATTTCCCGTGATTGAAGGGCCCACATGGATTTAAAAAGAACCTCTCGTATAAAACTATTGCCCGTTAGAGTCGATGAAAATTGAGTTTGAAGGTTAAAAGTACTGGAATCTATGTGGGCTCGTGTATGCCGGTGA
>JAASFJ010001110.1:0-11858 GCA_023333755.1 Globisporangium uncinulatum
CGAGAAGTGAGTGAGCATAAACGTTTGATAGAGAGCGCAGACAGGAGAGCTGCTGGGCGACGTACGCGCGGTGCCACTTTCGTCGTGAAGGTGCGCTTGAGCGACCGGACGGCGGACGAGGCGGTGGCGTGCATCGTAGGAAGTGGGCGGTTGTGGGATGGGGAGTACGTGGAAGAATGACTGAGCAGCCACTCGCACGCGGCGAAGCACACGTGGAACCGACGTGCGACGCCCGTGAAGAGCAGGTCAACGCAACATCTCGACTGTGTGATGTTGCGGCATGGTGCCACTTCTTAACAGTTTCTTGGTCGGCGATTGAAGTGGTGGTGCGGTGTTGCCCGAAAACCCAATGTCGCGCGAATGTCGTCTCAACCATTCCTTCAAGCAGTTTACACGACACGCACGACGCAACATCCTCGACCATCAACCAGACTCGGATGCTCTTCCTCGAACAGACACAGGGCTTCGGTGGTGGTGGCGGCAATGGACCACACACCGCGCAGCTGCCGTCTCTCTTCGAGCTGCTCATGCAGGAGCGCATGGCGAGCGGCGTGAAGTCCGCGCTCGAGTATCTCGTGCACACAGCGACTGAGTCGTTCCCACAATTGAGCGCTGCACTGCCCGTGCGTCGCCTCGAGGAGACGTTCGCGCTGCTGCGTCTTCTCACTGAGCGCTACTTCCTCACGCGCTACGACAGCCTCGCGACGGAGCGCTTTTACGGCATGAAGCGCGTCTCGCTGCGCACCGCTACAGCACCAGCCGGTAATGGAGAGGCTGCCACCACTACGGAGCCGCTCTCGGACGTTGCAAGAAGGCAGTCGCTACTGTACGCGGTATGTCCTACGAGCACTGCGCTTTTCGGTGACTCGTCCATGCGCGTGTGCATACGTAGACAGCAGCGCTAACCGACTGGCTGAGTGGATACGCCGCTAGGTGATGGTGCCGTACGTGAAAGCGACGCTCGACAACTACTTTCGCACCCTGCAGGAGACGCTGCCGCGTACTATGCCAGGAGCGCCCACGACGTCCACCGCACGCCCACAGAGCGAATTGAACGACGGCGAGCGTAGCAGTGGAGGCCGGACGCTGGTGGCGGTCGGGAAAGCGAACGTCCTCGCGTTCCTGCAGCGTCTGAAGCAGCTGCAAGCGGTGTACCGGCTGAAGCGTGCGTTCCTGCAAGCGTATCCGTTCGCGCACTTTGCGTACGAGGGCTCGTTCTTCCTGTACCAGGTGCGCGTATGACGTGGTGGTTTCTTGTACAGTAGGGCGGACGAATAACTGGCTGCTGAGTGGTGGGTGGTACTCACTCTTTGTGTGAATATCTTCAGTGGTTGTACTTGTTTGGAGACACGCCGTATTTCTCCCCACTCCTGCGCCGCATGAAGATCATTCTCGTGCGCGTCACAGCTGACGATGAGGTACTGCAACTGGCCTTTTTCAGTACTGTGGGCGGTCTTCCTGGCGTGCTCTCCTTGCTGTCCCTCCATAGCTCTCGGCTGCTCGTTGACATCTTACCTTGTGGACTGTTTTCCTCCGACCCAGTCGCTGCTGCGCCAGAATCAGAGCGAGTACCGTGACCAGATGCTCGCAAAGCTGAGCGGGTCGAGCATCGCGATGCGCGTGCGGCGGTTCCTGCTGCGCGCGTCGTGGACAACTGTCGACCACTCGTACGTGCTCCTTCTGCTCGGCGTGGCTGGCTACAAGTTCGTCGAGTGGATGTACTCGGAAGAAGGCGTGGCGGTGAAGCTGCACATGACGGGCGCGGACTCGCCGATTCCACCGCCGCCGCTGCCGCCGCAGTTCTCGGGCAACGCACTCACGCTCGCGAGCACCGACCCGTCGATGTGTCCCGTGTGTGGCAAGGCGCGCGTGAACCCAGCGATGGCGGTCTCGGGCTACGTCTTTTGCTACACGTGCATCTACCGCTACGTGGAGCAGCACGGCGAGTGCCCCGTGACACAGATGAAGTGCGACCTCCCGAGCATCGCCAAGATCTACGACGACGCACGCGACGTGTGAGGGCGAGAGAGCGAGCGTGAGAGTGGTTGTGGTTCCAAGTTGTCATTGTGAATAATGGCACTTTGAAGTAGACTCGAGCAATTAGCAGTCTTTCTGTGAATCGTCTGTCATGGACCATTCATTCATCACCAGTATCATTAAGGCGGAGCGACTGCTCACTGGTGTCGTCACCGTCATCTGAGGCGGATGCTGAGCGTCAAGAAGCCAAAGGCGGCCGCACTCACGAAGGGTGACGTCAACCGTGAGCTCGAGCGAAAGCTCCTCAGTGCGTGTGTGGACGGCGACGTCGACAAAGTGCACCAGGTCGTCGACAAGATCCACCGGACGCAGGAAGCGACAAGCGCCGACGCACTCGACGAGCTCTTTGGGTGCGCGTTTGCACGCGCAGCTGGTGCGAACCACGTGCCAGTGATGGCGTTCCTCATGGCAATGGGCAGCGCGTTCCCAATGCTCGTGAGCTGCGTGACAGGAGTGCAGTTCGGGATCTGCCGCCTCGAGAGGTACTTCCCAGATTCCGAGATGACAGACCTGCGCGTCGTCTGTGCACTCCGCTACGTCGGGTACGCGGCTGTTCTCTGCGTCAAGAGTAATGCTATGAATGCGCTCCGGTTCCTACTGGAGCGCTCGCTGCTCGACGACAGCGAGGTCCTGCGCTGCTTTGAGCTCGCGAAGCAGAAAGCCGTGTGCTTTGACGCCCCGGACCCAGGCGCGTACCGCCCCATGCTCCTGCTCCTGATCAACGCGTTCCCGAATCTGCTGGACGACGCCCGCAAGCGGCAGCGAATTGATGCTACTGGTGCACTGGCACAAGAGAGTACGCTTACGCTCCACATACGCGCGCTTGAAGCGAGTCTCGAGTACGAGTTCCGGCTCAACAACCGCAGTGCGTCGTCGTCGTGAGCGCACGCTACAACTTGACTCGTGGAAAGCAAAAGGGAGATACAGTATAGCAGAGACCACTGCGCCTCAGTGCGCGTGACGAGCGTGTGGTGTGGTGTGGTGTGGTGGGCGTGCCCAATCAACGGGAGAATGCCCTCTCCTTCAACTCGCGCGGTCATCTCATGAGTCTGGATGCTGGCACCACCTACTTCTTGTACGTGGCGGCTCCGCTGGCGCCCGAGGCGAAGAGCACGAGCACGGCGCTCATGTTGTCGCGACTGCCCTTCGCCAGACACTCGTCCAGGAGCTGCTCGCAAATGTCCTTGGGGTTCCGGACGCCCGCTGAAGGAGAGGCGAGATAGGAGAGGCAACACGCACGTCAGGACGAGAAGCCAGAAGCGTACGTAAGCAATGGTAGGATAGGACCAGCAGGCAGCCACAGCGACGCACCCTTGAGCTTGCTGCGCACAAACTTGCGCAGCTGGTCGTTGCTCATGACGTCGTAGATGCCGTCGCAGCAGAGCACGAGGAACTCGTCTGCGGCGTCGCGGCGGTGGATGCGCACGCATGGCTCCGCAGTTACGAGCTGCTGGTGGGGCTTGAGGCTCGCGTTGCGCTTGAACCAGAGATCGCCAAAGCTGCGCGAGACGGCGACACCGCCGCACACGCGGCCGCGGAACACTGTGCCGCCTGCCGCCATGATGCGTTGCTTCTCGAACTCAAGGTCCGGCTTGTGGTCCACCGAGAGCTGGACCACCTCTTGCGCCTTGGCGTTGCTCAGGATGCAGCGCGAGTCGCCCACGTTCGCGCACACAATGTCGGTCGGCGTGATGATCGCGACGAGGCCTGTCGAGCCGACCTCATCCGACGTTGTTGCGAACTCAGGGTCCACTTTCAGCGCTTCGTCGACCTCAATGAAGCTCTTGGCGAGCGCCATGGCCAGCGACTCGGTCGACTGCCCAGTGGGCGGGCGGTGGGACAGGAGAAGAACAGACACGGCCTTCTTAGCAACGGAAGCCAGTACTATCTCTTTTTTAATCCACGCGCAAGCGGCAAAGCCAATGAACGCACCTTGGGGTCCTTCACAAAGTCTTCGCACTGCAGAATGTGGGGGATGATGCGCTTCGCACTGAACGCAGAGGCAGTACGAAGAGCGCGTACTCGTTAGACCCCGTCACCCCTTGTCATGCGTTCATTCAGCCACATCCACAGCCACGTACACTGCCTGGGAGATCGCAGGGCCGCCGTGGCCGTCGAACACTGCGACGCAGTGCAGGTCGGGCGTCGACTCGTCCATCGGCAGCTGCACGACGTCCATGTCCTGGAACCACATACCCCATTCCCCACCGGATCAGCAGTCGGTCACCCAGTTAGTCGCTACTCTTCACAGTCTCTGCGTCCCCACAGAGCGGCAGGCCGCACCTCCATCGTGTCGCGCCAGCCTTGCATAGACGAGCGGCCGATGCTGAGGTTCCCAGTCGCGAACGCAGCGGATTCCTTCTCGGTCTTGGGCTCAGCGAGGAAGCGCGACATGGCGTCGAGAGAGAGGTAATGCCGAGGGGTCGAACTAGAGAGAATGGGGCGGTCGCGTGCGCAGGAAGCGAGCGAGTGTGAGCTGCACGTGTTCGGTGAAGGTGTTGCAGAGTGATTCAAGCAAATGGCAGAATGTCGTCTTCGCGTAAGTACGACAGGGAATCCTTATTGAACCCAAGTGTTTTTTTCGTCCTGTGGTAATGAGAAAAACAGCTCTGACTTCTTGAAAATCACAACAAAATAAGCAGGATTCCATTATGATATGAGCTTGTTTGAATGACTCAAGAGCGACAATAAGCAGATATTTTGCGAGGTTGCAAGGGATGTGTTCCTGATATATTCCATACGCAATGATTCCTATGAATACCTTCAACCTTGTATAGGCTAGCGAGACACTCCAAGCCTCGTAAAGTGATCAATCAGAACGCATCAGCGGACGTGAAGTCGGCATGCGCTGCTGCCGCGTCTAGGATCAGCTTCGTCGACTGCACCAATGCCTGACCATCACATCACCACGCCACACTCTCCAGTTCATCAGACCTTCGCAAACTTACCAGGTTTCGCATCCAACCCCTCCTGCAAGCGCGGATGTCCCCCACCTACCTCCGGATCGGCGACCGACGTCTTGAGGAACTCGCGCCACATCGAAGCAGTCTGCGACCACCAATATATCGTACAGCGAGTACTCTGTCAGAGAGAGCGTGTATGCCTGGCAACGCGTGCAGTTATAGCAGACCCATGCGACGACAGACGCACGCGTTTCGCCAGCTGGGCTTCCGCGCATGCGAGCTGACTCATGAGGTCGCTCACGGCCGTGAACTTGCTGCGTCTAGACGCAACCGACGAGTTAGAACGCGAGCAGCGCCGCTCGATCGATCCCATCGCAAGCACGGACGATACAACCACTCAGAAGATCCACCCTACGCACCGGAAGCGCTCGATTTCCTCGCTCATGAGTGCCCCAGTGATCAGGTCAGAGAGGAGGCGCGCGTGTTTCTGCTGAGTCTCCGACTCCTCTGTCGACACCTCCGAGTTCCGGAACCGCGCTGCAAACAAGGACGCACTCGTGGCTGCCGCTGAGAACGTGTTGCTCGCAATAGACGCTGCGGAAGCCACAGCGGACGAGCTGATTGGTGCAGCCGGTGAGGTGCTCGCCTCAGTGCTGCCTCGAGGACGTGCTTGCGGGTTCACAGCCTGGAGCGCGTGCTCACGAGCTACCAGCACGTCCTTCAAGTCCTTCATCTGGTGTAGCAAGTACTTGATGCTCTCGTGGAGCAAGAGCTCGTAGATTGCTGGCTCGAAGCGGACCACTTGGCTCCAGCCGAGAACTGCGGCGGCTGCGATCAGGCGACACGACACGTGTGACTGCGTGAGTAAGAGAGAGAGAGGCGTCTCAAGGGAGCAACGAACGAGTCGTGGCGACTCGGGTCAGAACGACGCGTACTCGAGTTGTCGAGAAGAGCGCTGAACGCAGCGTCCTGGGAACTGCCCGCTGGATCAGCTGCTGCCGACTCGCTCACTCTCCAGCCGTTGATCAGCGTGTGCAGTGCGCTGACATCTCTTGCGTGCGCTACACTCTTGTCAGCGATGCGCTGTGAGTCGTGGAAGCGAGAGGAGCAGGTTGTGCGTTAGGTGGGGACTGCACGCGTTCCAGCTCCTGTCACTCCTCGTCTCTCGTTCCTTCTTCTCACCTTGGTGCACCCCGAAATGTCCACGAGCGCTCGTTCGAGGATCTCGAGCTGCCTCTTAAAGGCGCCAATGTGTCTTCAGCACCATCACCCCCACGTGCCAACCAAACACGCGACTGTGAGCGTCACGACAGCCCACAAGGCCGCTTTGGGACACTGTACCACCAAGCTCCACGTACGCGTCACACTCGCTCGATAGAGGAAGCGAGCTCGCAGTGATGCTCACGAGCCAGCGAAGGTGGCCAGCGCCGGCGTTCTCCATCACAGCCGTCTCCTTTTTTGCATTCTCCCAGTCTCTCTCGTCCGTGACCGTGAAGAAGCTCGCGACCGCGGCATCGGAGCGCAGGTACGGTGACTGCACGACACTGTCGAGAAAGATCGCGAGGCCGCGGATGCGGCTCTGGATGAACGCGTCGGTCTTAAGAACCGTCTTCTCGGGCAGCGACGGCACGAGCATGCCCACGTAGCGTGCTTGGAGCACGTCGTGGAGCCACGCAAAGTCGCTGAAGCGCCGGCGTGCGCACGAGTGCTCCGGCTCGAGCGTCACCGCGAAAGTCGTGTGCTTCTTCAAGTACGTTCCTCGGGACTCGGGCTCCCCGACAGTCGCAGTCGCTCGCTCGCTGAGAACTTGCTGGCACCACGCCTGCCGCATTACACAAGTATCGATGTGAGTGGCGATCCATGCGTGTCCACCGTAGCGAACTGTCATGATTGACAAGTCCAATACACTGTATACAGTAATAGGATATACCTCGTGCTCGCATGGGTCGAACGTGCTCAGGTGGTGACACATCTCGAGCGACCGCGTTGTTGTGGCCAGCGCCTGGGCCGTGAGGCTTTCTTTCCCCTGCGCGAAGAACTGCATCGGTTGGGAGCTAGCGAGATAGAGATGGAGAGTGAGAGAGTGAAGTGCAAGAGCGAACTTGGTGATCTCTTCCAGCTGCTGCTTCAAAAGATCGCGCGTCGCTTGACGAGCAGGCTCTTGGTTCAGCTCAGCCACGCAAATCAACTCGATACTCGATACTGATCACAGGCACCGCTGCATTCTGCAGCAGACATTTTCTCTCACGCGTAGTCTGCTACAACTGTACTGCTGTTACAACAGACGCTGGAGCTGGTGGAACTGCTGCGCGTGCAGTGCGCCTTCCACCGCAAAGTCCACCAGGTCAAGCGGCTCCCTACTACTACTGCTGCCGCTAGTCGAACGCGGGAGGTCGGCAAGGTCGAACGCGCCAATACCACCACTCACTGCGGCGGAGAAGACGGTCGCGAGGCCTCCAGCAAAGTTCTGAAGCGCTGGAAAGCGCCCGTCGCTGGCTGACCACGCCTGCTCGAACGAGACGTCGTCGCTGCCACCACCGCCCGAAAGCAACGACGTGGACAGCTTCTCTTTCACACTCGCACGACGTAGGACCTGGTGCTCTTGGTCGATCACGTCGAGGTCTTCGTCGCTGAAGAACTGTCGCAGCTGAGTGCTGTGGCGCTCCAGCAACGACGCGAACTCGCGTCCACTGAGCTGCGCAAACTCGCGCGGATACGCCGGTGGAAGCACCGCCGTCGCGTCGGAAGTGCCTGCTTGCATGAGCTTGTCTGTCGCTGCTGCAAGAGCCTCGACTAAGTTCGCAAGGCTCGCCGCTACGTTCGCCACGACAGCCTCGAGCTCGGCTGCTTCTGTGCGCGCGACAATGCTGTTCACAAATGCCCCGAGGTCGCCGAGGAAGTCGTGGACCGTCGCTGTCGCGATCGCGTACGTGCGCTGACGGGAGAACCCAGTCTGTTCAAAGTCGCCACTTGCGTTGCTGGAAGACACGGGAGGCAGCAGCGGTCCCTGGACGCGGAACTCCTGGACGAGCTCTTCGACGAACTCTGAGAGTACCGCCGCTTGGTGCGTTGCGATCACGTGCTTGTTCTGGAGCTTCTGGAACGTCTCGTGCGCTCGTTCAGTGACCCAGTGCACGACAAAGAACGAGACCCACCACGCGTCAGACGGCGCAGCGAGCGGCTTCGCGTCTTCGAGGTGCTTGCGCAGCCGCACGCGCTTGTCCGTGACCCACTTGGCGTCTGTCCCCATGCGGAGCCACGGAGTCGCGTCTGCAGCAGCACCGCTCGGTGGGCAGCCCATGTCCGCGACGAGCCGCTCCTGGCTGCGCACGTACGCTGTGAGCGACTTAAACGCTGGCACAAACGCACCGTCGAGTAGCACGTCGTAGAACTGCGACTGCAACGCCGCTGCGAGCTGAGCGCTACCGCTCCACGTGCGGTACACTGCGTGTGGCACATCCTGCTGGACACGCGAGATGAATTGCCGTACGAGACCGGTCGCAGTTGTGTCGCTGTCGCAGCCGAGACCAATGAGACGAGTGCGCCACGACGGCAGGACAGCAGTCATGACACGGTCGAACGCTGTGAACATGGCGTCTGTGTCGGCAGGTGGGAGCGCGACAAGGTGCAAGCTCTGCATGGTCTTGGTGCTGTACACGCGCACGCGCACGTCGAGATCAGCCGAGCGCTCGGCCGTGCGCATGCTGAGCGAGAACGCCCAGCTGCGCTCGAGCAGCTGCGCCAGCACGTCGAGACTCACGGCTGTGCTCAGCCGCACGAGCTCGACTGCGTCGTGTTCAGCTGCTGCCAGCACCGGGTCCAGACCCGCACGCGCTGTCATCGCCGTCAGCGTCTTGGCGACTTGGCGTGGTGTGAGCCCAAGCGCTGTCAAGTCAACTGCGAGCTCCAGCTGCAGCTGGCGACGCACTGTGACGCGGTACATGGCTTGCGTACCGACACTGTCGTCGGGTCGACGGTGGAGCTCACTCGAGACGCAGCCGAGCGGCCGCCACACGTGCTCAGTGCCGACCACGAGGTCCACGAGCTCTTTTCGCACGTTGAACACACAGGCCGCCAACGCAGTCGCAGCAGAAGGGGCAGTGGGAGGAGGCGTCGGCCGGCGGTCGGGTTGGGCCGCCTCTGTCTTCGCTGACCGCTTCACTACCTGCATGGAGAGCCGTGGCTTCTTCCTCGCAGCAGCGACAGGAGGCGGTGAGAGGCCGCTCGACGTGCTGTCGTCTACTTTGATAGTCGCTTCAACGTCCCCCTTGTCGTCAACATTGTCGACGTCGTCCCTGGTTGTCGACGTGTCGATCTCGTGGTTGCTGTCGTGGTGGTGAGTGCTCCTGACGTTGTTCGCCTGGTGGGTGAAAAACGAGCCGTACTCCAAGTCGGACGCCGAGCAGTAGCGCGCCCACGCACGCGGGTGCTGCGACACGAGGTGCTGCCGGTACTGGTCGGTGCGAAACGAGTGGCGATAGTACTTGAGATTGGCGGTCGCAGCGCGCTTGCTTCCCGCTTTCTCCTCCCGCCCCAGGTGCTTGCAGAAGAGACAGACGACGGACACCACGACACCAGTCTCTGCTTCACGCGTCGCCACCTCCAGTCCGAACTTGCGCGCGTGCGCCTCCTTGTACCCCGTCCCGCTTCGCTTTCCCGACGCCACTATTGGGACCAACTCGACCATGTTCTCTTGTTTGCGGAATTTTGTTTGTGGGAATTCCGTTTTCATGTTTACGTAGATTTTTAAGCTTAGCTTTTGTAATGATTGTGGAAAACGTCTCCACTTTTGGCAGTCACTTTTTGATTCACCATGGCATGGTCGCTGCATGTGTCGTTCAAAGGCAACCGACTTCGAGCTGCCGCTGCCGCTCGGCGCCGCCACCACCACCGCCCAGGCGCAACAGTTGATGTGCGATGCGCTGGGCGTGCCGCCAGATGTGCAGCGCTGGCTGCAGCGGAAGAAGAAGGTCGACACATCCGACTCGAGCAGGCTGTTTATTGACGAATGTGGCGACACGTCCGCCACCAAACTCTTCCTGCTAGCTGGTGCGTCAGCGGCGCAGATCGACACCATGCGGGAAGCGCAGCAGAGTCAGAGGCGGAGAAGCGAGCTCGGTGGGTGCATCAGAGCGTGTGCTTCTCAGGCGGCTAGTGTGAGTAGCTGACTGACTGCCGCTTTCTCTGTACGCAGCGCGACTCGACGCGTCGTGAGCATTGCGAAGCGGAATAACGTGACAACAGTGAGAGACACAGTGGCCACAGACTACCGCTTCCACGTCATCGAGGAGCTCCCAAACTTTGCGGACAAGGAGAAGGCGCGGGAGATTCTCGAGCGCCTCGCGAACGACCGCGGCATCCTCGCGGTTATGAGCAAGCACCAGTGCGTTAGAACTGTTGCTGGTCCGACGTGGAGACTGACGTCCTCTCGACACTGACGCCGTCTTCTCGTGCCTCTTGCTGCGCAGATGGACCGTGGGGACGCTCGCTGAAATGTACCCGGACGGCAAAGTCGGCGTCGACCCTGTGTGCGTGCTGGGGCTGAACCAGAACAAGGGCCAGAAGATCTTGCTGCGGCTCCGGACCGACGACTTGCTCGGCTTCCGAAAGTACCTCAGGTGCGCGCACCCAGTCGTTGTGTGTGTGCGTTGCAGAGACTTACTATCGACGACTGTACTGTGTCTCTGTGGCTCTGTTACACGTTACACGTACCAGCATCAAGAAGGTGCTCTTCCACGAGCTCACACACAACGTACGTGCGTGCTGCAGTCGGGTGCATTTAATTCTGGAGCGATAGCGACTGGTCTGACGACGGTGTGCGACTGTGGACAAATGAACAGGTTCACTCGGAGCACGACTCCAAGTTCTACCAGCTCATGCGGATAGTTGAGAAAGAGTGCAGCGAACTCGACTGGGCGAACGGTGGAGGCGCGGCTGTGGGTGGCGCGGCTGTGGCTGTCATTGACGACGACGAGGACGACTATGCGAGCGGCGGCTCGTCGGGACGCCGGCTCGGGGGCAGTTCGTCCTCGAACCGACGGCTGCAGTCTCGTGGGCGATCCGAACACACGATGCCCAACTCGTCGTCGCACTCGGCACCGTCGGTTGAAAGAGGCGGGGCGGACATTGCGTCGGACGTCGTCAGCGACAACGACGAAGCGAAGCCGAGCGCCAGTGCACTGCTGCCTCTATGTGCTCCACTCTCAACCGTGGAAGACGCCGTCGTGGCTCCAGCAGTGCCGCTCGAACCTGTCGCAGTCCCGTATGTCGGCATGGAGGATGAGACCCCACTGGTTTACTCCAGTGAGTCGGTCGAGACGACCGTGTTGCCAACTGCATCTGCGTCTCCACCAGCCGCGAACGATGTCGAGATGGACGAGACGGACACTGTCGAAGCGCTGGCGGGTCACCAGCCAAGTACGTCAACGCTGTCGTAGGGATACAATGCCTCTCGTGAGTGATGCCGACCTTAACACCTCTATCACTGCTTGCAGGCGACCGTGAACAGCGGATCCTTGTCGCGATCCGCCAGCTTCGCGCGAGACGCAGCGCCGACGGCGTGGCCCGCGCCGGCTCGCTGCTGCACAAGATCCTCTCGAACGTCGTCGCGCACCCGTCGGAGGACAAGTTCCGGTCGATCCGCAAGGCGAACAAGCTCTTTGCGGCGCACGTGGCGCAGTTCCCCGAGTGCCTCGAGTTCCTACGTGCCGTAGGCTTTGAGGACCAGGCGGAGACGCTCGTGCTCGTGCGGCAGGACCCCGTGCTGCTCTGGGTCGGCCGCTCGTCGCTCGAGCAGATGCTGTTGCCGCCGACTACTGCGTGAGCTCTGGCTGGATTTACTGGTATCGAAACAACAGATTTGAGCTGTTTGATACAAAAAAGAGTACCCAGCTGGTAACCGCGTGTGCGTGTAGTGCG
>JAASFJ010001111.1:0-11851 GCA_023333755.1 Globisporangium uncinulatum
CGCACGACCATCACTCACATGCCACTTTGGTGGCGTATGGTTGTGCAGGCTCCTCAGGTGCACAGGCGTCGCTCTTGATTCCACATTCCACGTTCGAGCACTCGAGAATTGCATTCAGTCGGGACAACATTGAATAGCAAACGTTATTCTTGCATTACGCTTTGCAGACAGCTCTTCCTGGAAATTACGTTTTGCCCCACAACTGCTAAAGATCAATCGACCAGGAAACATTGGCCATGTCCGAAGTGGACTGAAAGCGTTGGGGTCAACAAGATGCAGGCGACAACTCCCTTCTTGTCTACGCGAACCAATGTCGTGCGCTTCTGCGTCAGCGACGGCGACTGCGCGTTCATGACGTGCTTCGTTGTTCTCAAAGAATGGATTCTATGAAATTACAGTATGTCGACTTCGTTTTAGGACGGATGTCCTAGAGTTGCGAAACTGTTTGTCCTGCACGCTTTGTAAAGAGTGTCCACGTATTATGAAGGGTGAACACGTACACTGCGCGCCAAAAACAACGAAATGAGCTAAAACCTTGCATAAATTACTCAATTTTGCATCTATTTTGACGCGCTTTTGTTGATCTGTTCGTCTATTCAAAGCGGTTTAGGCGATATGATCAGAATCGCGTAATTCGTACTGGAAGTCACAACAAAAATTCGCTGATATATTCTAGTGACAAAAGTTGACCAGTGCGAGCAAATTCAATCGAGCTCCTCTGTTAGGTCTCCGATTTACATCAAACAAACACCATCCATTTCCCATAGCATGTCAATTTGGCAATTGTTGGCAGTCAATTTGACTTGATTTGAGTATGCTTTTTCATTTCGATTTTTTGTCACTAGAATATGTCAGCGAATTTTTGCTGTGAGTCTTCTAGTGCGAATTACGCGATTCTGATCACATCGCCTAAACCGCCGTGAATAGACGAACAGATCTACAAAAGCGCGTCTAAATAAATGCAAAATTGAGTGATTTATGCAAGGTTTTAGCTCATTTCGTTGTTTTGGCGTGCAGTGTACGCTAATTACGTTTGGATGCTTTCCCGCGTGGGAAATTGCGCGGACAAGCCCGTAAACTCGACGACAGGACGGCACGAGCAGCAGCCACATCAGACAATCAAAGTGAGCGCAGGCAAGGTCGGACGCCCAACGAGAGCCTCGTAATGGTCGTGCGCGTGCTACCAGCAAGCAGCAGCAGCGCTACGGCGCCCAAGAAGAAGAAATTGACTGCCGGTGCGGTGCTGAAGCTGCGTCGCAAGCCCGCAAAGACGCTGTCCGACGTGCCCGCCCCAGCCGCTGGGAAGAAGAAGCCGAGGCAGCCAAAGAAGTATCGTCCGGCGCTGCAGCACGACGGTAATGCGGTCGCTGCTGCTGCTGCAGCGGTTGACGCCGGCGGGTCGTCTGAAGAAGAGAAGAAGGAGAAGAACCGCAACTCTGTCCGGCGCTCGTACTACCGGAAGCTCGTGAGTGTCCCAGCATTGGCGCGTGTGTGTATGGAGCTATCATTCACTCCCTCTTTGGTGTCGAACTGTCTGCAGATACTTACAGTGCATGGCGTCTTCTCTCTCTCCTTTTTCTCGCTATTGCGGCGGCACGAAACAGGAGACGCTCGGGGAGCTACGCGTGCATGCAGACGACCTGCGGCAGCAGTACAACGAGATGCTGCGGTCCTGGGAGCGGCGCTTCCGCCCAGACGCCGCCGACAAGTCGGAGCTGCTACTGCGCTACATGGAGCTCTCCCGGCTGCGGGACGAGCTCTGGTCCGAGAACCAGCAGCTGCAGGACACGTTCGAAGAGCGCGAGAAGAGCGCGTTCCGCCTCCAACGGCTCTTTGACGTCAACTACCAGCTCGTACGTTGCGTGGTGCTGGACAGCCTATTCTTGCGGCCAGTGTGTATGCATGGCTCACACCTCTCCTCTCTCAACAACCTGTCGGCAGATGGACCACTCGGCGCACGCGAGCAGCCGGAACCCCGAGACCGTGCGGTTCCCGTCGCCCGTGCTCATCATGGACGAGATGTCGACCGAAGCCTTCCATGGCTTTGCACAAGACGCGCTGAGCCAGGTCGAGCGGTTCTTCGCCAACACGGGGGAGATGACGTCGACGCACCAGATCCTCGGCTGGAAGAGCTCGCACATTGTCGAGGAGGACGCGTTCCGGTTCTACTTTGAAAAGCGCTTCGCTGCCGCCAGTGGCCACTCTGTGAGCGGCGCCGCACAGCTGGCGTGGGAGATCGTGACGTCTCCGCAACGGCACAGTGAGCTGTACGCGCGGACGCTCCACGTGCGCTTCCACGTCATGCAGATCTTCGACTCGGACAGCTACGTACTGTACCGCACGATGGAGAAAGAGGGCGAAGACTCGATCACGACGGCACTGATCGTCATGACGCGCGTGCCACGTGGCCGCAACGGCGGCTGCCTCATCGTGTGCAATGGGCTGAAGAAAGCGGAGCACAAGCTGCACATGGAGTCCATGACCGAGTACACGCTGCACAAGAAGAAGATCTGGCGCGAGTCCATGTACTGGCTCAGCGTCGATGACGACGAGCCCGAGGACGACACGATCGACCATCCAGCGGCGACCGACATGGCTGGCTCGTTCAAGTCGGAGCATACAGGAACCGGGCTGCGCGTGGCCCACGGCGGCATCATGAAGAACATGGGCGACCGGAGTCCGTCGTTCTGGCTCTTTGAGAACCTGCTCATTGCGCTACGCTGGGAGAGCAAGCTCGGACTCGACAGCAAGGACACAGTAGCAGACGGTGCGGAGGTGCCGTGAAGCAGCGCCTTGTATCGCGGCTAGTGCTGTTGAGCTGCCGGTCGTGGGACAGCAAACGAGAGGCAGAAACCAACTGTCGTGCCTACACGCCCAGCACTGTAGAATACCCACCCACCCATTTCACCCAACGGCCTCCCCGTGTGGGGGAGCGACGCAACAGACGTTCGGAAGAAAGGAGAGCGGCACGTTGTGGAGAACGAGAAGCAAGCAGCATTGACGATAGTAACGTCGGTAGTCGCAGTAGTCGGTAGTTGTCGTCCAGTCAATGTCGGTGCATGTCAAAGGCGGCGACTCTTGCCCATGCTACTGACTGACTGTATGTGTGTCGGAGGAGAGTGTGTGTCGAAGCTGATGGCGACATGCTCTTGTACACTCGGAGCTCAAGGCGCGCGATTGCCACTGATACAAGCGAAGTGGTCGTGATTGCCCACGTAACACGCGATTTGATGCATCATCCACCTGGCCATAGTGAACTCAAGACAAGAGTCAGAACGGGGTGTGCAACTCGCTCAGACGAGGACACTGACAATCATTTCGCCTGTGTGTCGGTGGCGCAGACGATGATGAAGCGCGAGGCGGCGACCACCAACAGCGGCGACGCGGCACTCACACCGCTCGAGCTCGACCGGCGCGAGCGCAACCGCAGCAAAGTGCGGCGCAGCTACTACCGGAAGATTGTACGTCCTGCCCGTCTGCCTCGTGTGGTACATGTATCCGCTCGCATGCCCGCGCTCCTACTGCCCGCCGTCCTCACATGTGCTGCATGCACTTCCACTCTCCGTTGCGCGGCTCAGTACAACATCAATGAGCTGCGCGCACAGGTCGACGTCCTCGAAGACGAGTACGAGCGCATTTTGCAAGAGCAGGAGGAGCTCGCGGCGCTGCACGCGGACGTGATGGCGAGCGAGATGCAGGCGCTGGAGCCCACGCCGAGCCGCCAGTGGCGGCTGCGGGAGCTCGCGCAGGCACGCAAGAGCCTCTACAATGAGAACGAGGCGCTGCGGAGGCGGCAGATGGAGCACGACAAGGCGCAGGGCAGTCTGCAGCACCTCGTGGACGACCAGCTGCCACCGAGTGACGCGAGTGGGCTCACGATGGCTGGCAGCGGCGCCATGGCGGTGGGCGAGGTGACTGTGCTGCGCAACTTCACGATCGACGAGTGCCTCGCAGTCACGCGGGCAGCGTACGCGCGCATCACCGCGTACACGGACGCCCAGCGGCTCAAGGCGCCGCGAGGGACGGTGCTCGGCTGGAGCGACCGGCGCCGGGTCGAGGACAACATCTTGAGCAGCTGTTTCCAAAAGACGTTCCCAGCTCGCCGGTTCGAGGACGTGGGCGCCGCGACGTGGGCGCTGCTGACGTCGCCAACGGAGCTTTCGTCGCTCTACTCGCCGTACGTGAACGCGCGGCACTGCGTCGTGCAGCGCGTGGACGCCAACAACATCGTCATCTTCCGCACGTTCGAGCAGCTCGGCCTCGAGGCGGTGCAGAAGAGCGTCTACCTCATGACGCGCTTCCAGGTCGAGCATGGCGAGATTCTGGTGCGTCCACTAGCTACGATGACGACACTTGAGGCGCAAGAAGAGCTACAGTATTGGACTGACGCAGGACGGACTCACGTCTTTCTGGTGATGGAGCAGCTCGCGCACCCGCTCGACCCGAACCGTGTGGTGGACAACACGCTCAACCTTTCGCGCCTCGGCAAGCGCGAGCTCTGGGACAGTGTCATTTTCTGGTGCGTGTGTGAACGTGGTGGCACGTGTGATAACCCAGCCACAGGCCTGACGGACGGACAGACGGACGGACGGACTGACGGATGCCTCGTCACGATGGACGCCGCAGGGTGTTGCTGGAGAACCAGGCGGGCAGCGCAGACTGCAGCTTCTCGTTCGGTGGCGACTTCGTGACCGAGGACCCGAGCAGCCTCTTCTGGCTCATTGAGGTGCTGCTCATCGTGCTGCGGCTGGAGACGCGCGTCATCGGTCCACTCTTTCAGCTGCAGTAGCGTCCGTCGCGCAAGACGACAGTATCAGCATGCCAACCAGGGACGCCACCCCCACTCCACTCTTGTGTGTCTGGTCTGGTCTGGTCTGCCGTGGCTGCCAGCCAACCAGTCAGCCAGTCTTTGCCATTACATAGTCATCATACACATGCACTCGTGCCCCCTTCACTTCCTTCCCCCAGCACACCTTGTGTATTACACTGGCTTGAGCCCCATCATGGCGCGCAGCTCCTCGTACACCATGAGCGTGATGATCGTGTGCGGCCCAAGGCGCATCCAGTTGGGCAGCCAGCCCTTGAAGAAGCCGCGCATGCCGTCCTGGCGCATCACGTCCACGAACGCCTTGCGCATGAGCTGCTTGGACGCGTGGAAGTCGTCGGGCGACGCCGCCGTCTTGGAGCACTCGTTCATAATCTTCGTCTTGATCACGTCGAGCGGAGACGACGCCGTGGCGGCCATCAGTCCCGCGAACATGCTCGCGATCATGTGCACCGTAAAGCCCTCCTCGAACGACGGCGACTGCAGCAGCACGACCTTCATGTGGTCGTAGCTCGGCAGCTGCGCGGCTGTGAGCGCCATGGCGCGGAACGTCGTCGGCCCCACGCCGCGGTAGAACCCCTTGATGAGCCCGTCGTGCTGGTAGATGTCCTTGCACGCAAAGAGGAAGCGGTTCCCGTACCGCTCGCCCGTCCGGTCGCTCTGCATGCGCACCTTGACGAGGTCCATTGGGCTCGCGAGCGCGCTGCCGACCGCGCCAGACGTGGCGCCAGCGAGCAGCTTGATGTACAGTGGCGTGGTGCCGCCGATCGACGACTCTGAGTTCGGGAAGACCTTGTCCTCGTAGATCTCCTTCACGACGTCGTAGAGCCCGAAGCGCAGTGACGAGTACGACGCTTCGCGGATGAGCGACGCTTGAACGCCCTTGTACCAGCCGTTCACGAAGCCTTCTTCTCGGAGAATCGTGAGCAGTCCGTGGCGGAAGCCCAAGTACCGCGTCGGCACCATGGCAGCTGAGCTCGCGATACTCGAACTGGTAGCGAAGGTGGGCGTCGCCATCGGGGGAGCCGCGAGGCTCTGGAGCTGCAAGCGCACCTTGATCGTGTCGATCGGGTGCGTGATGGCGCACGCGATGGTGTTGGCGATACCACCGAGAAGGATCTTCATGCCGATATTCTGCTGGAGGTCGGCGTGCTTGGGGTGTTGAGGCAGGTGCGGCATGGAGACAGCGGCCGTGGTGGTCGACATGATAGCAATGGGAACAGTGGGTGGTGGCGTCGACGTCGACAGAGGAGAGAAGAAGAAGGGTGGTGGTGGTGGTGAGTGCGCGAAGAAGCGGGCGAGATCCGCACTGCCGTCGCCGGCTTCGGTCTCCGTTGATGTCGGCACTCTTGTGTGGTGAAAATACTTGCGTTTCAAAAGGGGGCGACGTCATGGCTGTCAAATGCTATGTTTGGAACGTGTCCCTCGCTATTGCGACGTGTTGAAGTGTTGACGGTAGGTGGTAGGATCGGGGGGTGGCAACACATGTATGACTATATGGGCTGAACATGCTGAAGAGGTGTTTTGAAGGTTCAGCGAGACGTATGCAAATGCAAAACTGGAGTCATATCACCCGAATGATGCTAATCAAACTAAGGACAGTGTCGTTACTTGAAATGTTCTTCTCATGCGTATGCCCAACTTCAAGTTGGACAGAGACAAGCTCGAGAAATTCGATGCTTGGTGGTCCGGTGGCCGACCACTCCTCCCTCAACCTTCTCAACCTTGAGCACGAGTCGCAGACCGCGATCACGCACTTCCGATGCTCGATGGAGGCGATGGCGCGACCAGCACGGACTGAGATTGGGTGAGTGATCCAACTCACCGATTATTCTTAGTGTCAAGCACCTCAAGTTCACAGGCGAGCGGCGGCCATCTCAATGGGTTCGATGGGCGACAACAAGGTCGTCGAGTACTCGTGGGCGCCCTCTTCTTCGGATGCGGACTCGGCATATGATGAACGACATGCTGGCGGTTCCGTGGTGGAGGGTAGCGAGGATGAAGAAGACGGCTTTTGTCTGCAGCGAGAGTGGGCGGCGAGCGAGATCCAGCGAGCGTGGCGACATCACGTCCGTCTCGCCACCAGCCGAGCAAGTGTCGTTGCCAGAGACAATGACGTGACTCCATCTCGAGCAGCTAGGACGACGAGCGTCTGCTGCAGCTGCTTCGGGTTGATCGAGAAGCACGCGCACGCACATTCGCACGAAGCAGCCACGGAAGAAGATGTGGGCGAGGATGACGCCTTTTGCTCCGCTTGCCTGTATGCTGTGACGAGCGCGAGAGTGGCAAAGACGCACAAGTTTCCAGCGAGTGCGTCTCAACCGGGGATGGGGTCGCCGCTGCCCAAGCTAAGCATGCTGGTGCTAGCGGAAGCCAAGTACCAGGGCCAGCTCCAGGCACTGCGTGCGCAGCAAGAGCTGCTCCGCCAGCAGCAAGAGGAGATGCTCAAGCGCAAGAGTGCGCAAGCGAAGCAGGTCGCGGCCGAAAGAGTGCTCGCACGGGAGCGTCGTCGGCTCTTTTTGCTCGCGACGGAGCGGAGGCAGCGCGAGGAGGAGCTCAAGTACGGTCGCGAGAGCAGCACGTCGGGTAGCCCCGAGCAAGACGAGGACGAGACGAGCAGGGCGACGACAACGCCGTCTGTGGAGCCCTCGAAGCCGAACCGCAAGAAGCGCATGAAGGAGATCCAGCCGACTCCATTCGTTAGGACGTTGGCGCACTCGGTTCGCGCAGCAGCAGCGGGTTCCGAGCCAAGCAATTTGAATTCCATCGACAGCGGCAGCAGCGCTCCGAGCAGCTTGGGAGGAGCTCCAGTGCTCCCCGGTTTGGACGCGACCCACGAGCGAGAACGGCGGAAGAACATTCGGCGGATGGTCGGCTGCTACGCGCAGGACCTCACGCCCATGGTGAACGGCCACAAGCCGAAGCTGCTGCCCGTTCCGACGTCCGTGCCGAGTGGCAGCAGCCTCAGCTGTGCTTCGGTGGCGAAGAAGACAGCGGCAAAGCACCAGCAGCAGTCATCGACTCAACGCTGCGGCCGACCTTCACACGTAGCGGTCAAGACGTCCACCCAGAGGACCCACCACGTCCGTCTGCGTCCACTGAACGCTCGAACGCGCATGCCACCACAACGGAGCAACCAGTTCGACGAGCGAGAGTTGCTGTCGTGCTCGTCGTCGCCGCTCACAGCCGAGATCAAGCCCATGGCGTGGGTCTACGCGCTCGGGAGAGACGTGCTGGACGACGACAGTGCGGCTCCACCGCCTCCGCTACCGACGCGGTTCACGCAGCTCGGCTGTGTGCAAGAGGAGGAGGAGGGTGGAGACGGAGAGCCAGTCGTGCCGCCACCTCTGAAGTCAACGCTCAGCTTCGACCTGCGGCTCCAGCACAAGCTGCCGCCTAAGACCGAGCTGTTGACACCACTGACGCCTGTGGCGGTGACGAGCGCGAGCAGTGGCAACTCAGCCTTTCACGCGACGATGCAGTACGAGTACTCGACTGTGCGCCTCACGAGCCTCCTGGAGAAGTACAACGTATCCGTGAGCTCGCCCTCCGCATCGACGTTGCGGACGTAGAGCCACTGAGACAGTGACAACCAAGAGCCAACTGAAACCGCATTGAGGTGCTGGTGTTTGGCTTGCATACATTCGCACAGTGAAGACGGATGGTTGGATGGATGGTGACATACGCACTAGGCAGCCACGTACGACTTACTACCTACTACAGTACTTACTGGAGTACCGAAACGAGCAAGGCAAGCGCTGGCACAGCAGGAACGGACTCAGAGCTTCGCCACAAGCGGCCTTGCCACCGTCCGGTCCTCTTCCGCCTCCTCCTTCTCCTTCAACGCGCTTTCGCTAGCACCGACGCAGGCGGAACGTGGACGGAGAGGGACGACCCGAACGGGAGCCACGCGCTGCTTGCGACCGGCCACTTACATGTTGGACTTCTCCTCCCAGTTGAGCGTGCGCTCGACCGCCTTGGTCCACTGCTTCATGTAGTTGTTGCGCGTCTCGCCCGCCATGTTGGGCTCCCACGTCGCGCTGATCTTCCAGTTCTCACGCAGCTCTTCAATCGTCTTCCAGAAGCCAACAGCGAGGCCCGCTGCGTACGCCGCACCGAGCGCCGTCGTCTCGGCCACGACCGGCCGCACGACAGGCACGTTCGAGATATCGGACTGGAACTGCATGAGCAGCTGATTCACGACCATGCCGCCGTCCACCTTGAGCTTCGTCAGGTGCACGCCGCTGTCAGCCTCCATGGCCGCCACGACCTCCTGCGTCTGGTACGCGGTCGCCTCGAGCGCCGCCCGCGCAATGTGCTCGCGGGTCGCGTACGCCGTGAGCCCCACGAGCACGCCACGCGCGTCGTCGCGCCAGTGCGGCGCAAAGAGCCCGCCGAACGCCGGCACGAGGTACACGCCGCCGTTGTCCGCCACCTGGCGCGCGAGCTCCTCGATCTCAGGGGCCGACGCAATCATCTTGAGGTTGTCGCGCAGCCACTGGATGAGTGCTCCCGCGTACGAGATGGAGCCCTCGAGCGCGTACACGGCCGGCTGGTTCCCGATCTTGTACCCGAGCGTCGTGAGCAGGCCCTTGGTCGACGGCGTCGGCGTCGTGCCCGTGTTCATCATGAAGAAGCAGCCCGTGCCGTACGTGTTCTTGGCCTCGCCTGGGGCGAAGCACGTCTGGCCGAAAAGCGCCGCCTGCTGGTCGCCCAGGTCGCCAGCGATCGGCACGCCTGCGATCACGCTGTCGGCGTGGCCCGTAGCGTACACTTCGGACGACGACTTGATGGCCGGTAGCAGCGACTTGGGGATCTTGAGCGACTTGAGGATGTCGTCGTTCCAGTCGAGCGTCGCGAGGCTCATGAGGTTCGTGCGCGAGGCGTTCGTCACGTCCGTCACGTGCACGCCGCCGTTCACGCCGCCGCTCAAGTGCCAGATGAGCCACGTGTCCATGTTGCCGAAGAGCGCCTCGCCCTTCTCGGCCTTCTCGCGCAGCCCCGGCACGTTCTCGAGCAGCCAAATGATCTTCACGGCCGAGAAGTACGTCGCAATCGGCAGGCCCGTGACCGAGCGGAAGCGGTCGCCGCCCGTGCCAGGGAAGCCCTCGCCCTCGCCGTTCTTGAGCCGGTGCACAATGTCGGCTGTGCGCGCGTCGTGCCACACGATCGCGTTGTAGAGCGGCTTGCCGGTCGTCTTGTCCCAGATCACGGCCGTCTCGCGCTGGTTCGTGATGCCGATCGCGGCGAGCTGGTGCAGGCCAATGTTGCTCTTGGCGAGCGTCTCGCGCACGCACGCGTTCGTGTTCGTCATGATCTCGTCGGCATCGTGCTCCGACCAGCCCGGGTGCGGGTAGATCTGCTTGTGCTCGAGCTGGTGCGACTCGACGATCTCGCCGCCGTGCGTGAAGATGATGAAGCGCGAGCTCGTGGTGCCCTGGTCGATGGCGCCGACGTACGTTTCCTGGCTCATGATGGTGGGGGGAAAGAGGGGAAGGAGGGGGAGGTCTCTTGAAGGTGGTGGCTTGTGGGCGAAGGCGACACTTGCGAACTGAGAGCCTTGGACCTTGGAGAGCAGCGAGCTGCCTGGCACGCACAGCACGGAGCAGCGGCGAAGAGAGCCGAACGAGGGCAAAGGGCAAGGGATGGCTTCGTCATCCACGCAGATGCGTCTGCCAGCTGACAGGGTCGGCTTGGATCGCTACCATACAAACAACAAGTCATCCGCGTAAGTGCGACGGTTTTCTGCCACGAGGTCAACCCAAGTTCAACATTGGCGCGTGACACATCTTACCCTGAGATCCCAAAACGCGGTGCCTCTTGTTTTTTTCACTACCATTATCTTGTTTTCATCACTATGTCGTACTAGAACACGGTCCCTTTCCTGTATTTGATCAGCTCGATAGTTGACGTCTACAACGGCAGATTCGACCTCAACATACTGAAATCAAACTCTCAAGTCTGACGTCACGTCAAACCAAGCGCAAAACCCACCGCATCGTACCGCGAACCAAAAATGCTCCGCATGTGCGCAACACCAGCCAGCCAGCACAGAATCGGTATGTCTGTCGCCTCGCGACCTGTGCCTGCGAGTACAGTGTATGCCGTGGTCATAGAGCACAGTGCAAACCAGGTCCTGGCCTGCTGCTGCTCGACTCCAGGGCCAGATGTGTGTTTATTTGCTCACTTGAGCATGCGCTCATGATAAGATATCACGACGCTCACTTCAGCCTCACTCCGAGCTTCATGTGGAGGGCTGTGCTCGTTCTCTCACTCACTCTCATTCACAATCGGCGCAACCGAAATGCGCGCCGAACCATGCTACGAAGTGCGGACGGCAGTCGCTACCACTCGCTTTCAAGTTGGTTGATAAAGATGGTGCACAGAGCGCAGACTCCATCGTGTGCACGCTGCTTGCATGTCCACGCTACTTGGTTCCTCCGTTGATGCGCCTCAAGTGTCGTAAAGCGTTAGCACAGCCCAGAGTGAGCGTGGCGAATATCGGGAGATCCTCATCCATTTACTTGAACAGAGCCAGAGGAGCAGCGCTGCTGGGATGAAGAGAAGCGTGCGCTCTGCTTCATGAGACGCGGCAGCACGCATTGCAGCGAAGTTGCAGCTTGTCGACTCATTGCACAGTCAGCGAAGGTGGTGAGGGTGATTCGATCGCTTGTGCGCCCGCAAAGGATCAACTCGTATCAGTCGTACTAGTATTAAACACAAGAGCTGCGCGAGTGGCATTCATAACGCTGTACGTCACGGTGCTGCCATAAGGCCGCATTAGCTCGTCGGTGGTAAGCAGCCACGCTGCTGGTTCGAGCTCCGGCTGGCGAGGCACAGTGCTCGCGTCCGTGGACGGATCGGCGCGGTGCTGTGCGCGGTCGTCGCCAGCCACGGGGCGGTGAAGACACGAAGAGCAGAGCGCGCCCATGTGCTGCGGCGCTAGCGTTGGTGGTGGTGCTGATCGATGCGAGTGGATGATGACAGTGCGAGTGTACAGTACTGTCTGCGGCGGTTTCACTTTCA
>JAASFJ010001112.1:0-11840 GCA_023333755.1 Globisporangium uncinulatum
AGTTGCCGAAGTCGCGGCGCTTTTCGACGGAAGCACGTACTGTAGCGAGTGAGTGGCAGCTGCACCACCAGAGCCTTCAACAGTGGACTTGCGAGCGTCCGTCCTTGTAGGCTCCTTCAAAGTACGAAAGACTGCGGTGGTCGCTTCGTGTCATCGTCCAACGAAGCAGGAGACACGCGCAGTACCAAATGTGGGCGACTGCAGCTCTCACACGCTCCGGTTTGCGAGCGGACCGCTCTCCCACGAATCCTTCGCGCCCAGGAGCGTCTGTGAGTACAGCGCGTGGTCGTCCTGGCGGATCTCGCGGTAGCCACGGCGCCTGCGGTCCCACACTTGGTGCAGCTTGAAGAGCGCGACTGCCAGCAGCGCGACGACGACCCACGCAAGCACGTCCAGTGCGATTTCGAGCGGATCGGCACCGGCGGGGAGGAGCTCGGCCGAGAGCGTTAGCGCACGCAGCGCGAGTGGCGGTGGCGGTGGACGACGAGCTCCGCGCATCTGGATGTGGCTGAAATGCTGAAATGCGAAATGATTCGAATACCGGTAATATTGACCGGTATTCTACCTGAAGCCGTTCTAAATTTGAGGTGGGTACAACCTACAAAGTAGGTTGTCTCTATTCGTTATAAACGTGCTGCTCCCCAAGCTCCGCGTGGTCGACCTCGTCGTACACTATAAACGTGTTGTTGCCAACACTGCCTCGGCGGCTGTGGTCGGCACCAAACTGCGAGCGGCCGAGCTCGTCCGGCGCGTGGCGCGAGTCGAGGATGCAGCGGAGACAGACGCGGACGCGCGTCGTGACGGCGTCTGTGAGGATCGGGAGCTTGCGGCTGCAGCGGCCGCACGCCACGTCGCCGCAGAGGCGGCAGCTGTGGCGCTTGCGCAATAGGAACGCAAAGCCAGCTGCGCACACAGAGCAGTGGGAGCTCGTGCCATCATCGCCAAAGTGCACGTGGCGCTTGTCGAGGAGGAGCCGGTGCGTCAAGCTCGCATTCTCAGCGTACGTGCGGAGGTTGCGTAGCCGCGTGCCCGCTTGTTCGAGCCAGTGCGGACGCCGCGACGACGCGTGCTTGCTCTTCGGGTCCAAGTGCGACGCGAACGTGACTTCCACCACGCCTGGCTCGTCGGTCTCGCGCACAACGTACACTTCGCATCGGAGTGATGCGCGCACGTACTTTGGCGCACCGGCAGCCTGGAACTCGGGCACGCGGATCGACTCGAGAATGCGGAAGCCCACGAGCTTCCCGTTGGGCGTCGGCGCAACGTCCGTGTAGTCGAGGAAGACGAGGTCGAGTGGGGCGGCGAGCCCAAACGGGTTCTTGAGCGCCAAGTGCTTGAGCCCACAGTGGAAGTACCGGGACGTGGACGCGGGGACGCACTGTGCGAGCACGCGCGCTTCCAGCACTTGCGCACTCCCAAGCAGCACTTTCTGCGCCCGCGCAAAGCTCGCGGAGCTCTCGCTGGCTGCGAGCAGCGCCATCACGTGCTTCACGGACGAGTTCACGCGCGTCACAGCGCGCACTTCGCACCGGCTCCGCTTGGAGCGGAAGAGAGCGACGCCGTGTTTGCTCTTGGTAAACTCCCAGTTGCTCCCAGTTGCAAACGTAGAAGTAGAAGCGGCTTCGTCTTGTAACAGCGGATCGTTTGACGCGAACGCCATTGCGATGCTGTGGCGGCGTTTAATGTACGTGAAGCAGCCCTGTTTCTGTGCGCGGCTGAGCTCCGGTGCTGCTGCGTTGAGACTGTCGCCGACGCTTTTGCGGCGCTTCAAGTGCTGGTGCTGGTGCTGGTGGCTGCTGTTGCTATCGTCATCCTCGGTAGTGGTGGTGTCGTTCGTGTCCTCCTCGTCCTCCTCGTCCTCCTCGTCACGCTCGTCAAAGTCGACGCCGCGGTCGTGTGTGGGCGTAAAGCTCGCGCCAATATCTGTAAGTTCGAGGCCCCTGCCGAGTCGCGCTGGTTGGTACGACGAGCTCAGAGCGCCAGGCACTGCGAACGGCGCTGTGCTCTGTGCTGCGCCGTAGCTGTTTGCACGTCGTATCCGCGTCTGCGCCATGCTGCTACAGCGGAGGTGCGGACTGCTGGTGAAAATGCTTCAGTTCTAGGAGTGAGGTAGTCAGCGAGTGCGTGAGTGGGGCTCTCGCTCTCTGCTTGCGAAACCACCGGTCGGTAACCGCCCGCGTCAAGTGCGATGCACGCGGCGAATCGCAGAATGTCCGAGTGCTCGTGGGAGAGGCGAGCAAGCAGCTGCGTGTGGTTGTTGGAGACGCCGTCCACGACCGGCGTGGTAGCCATACTGAGCAAGCGAGCTGAGGCGTCGCGAGCATTGGAAGCGAAAGTGCTGGGAAAGAAGAGCTTTCTGTAAAGCTGCGACAGTGTGCGACAGAATTGTGTGCCATAAGACGGTGAGCAGGCAGCTGGATGGATCACCGAACAGGGTGTTTGCTTGAGCAAATGTGATGGATAGAATAGTTGCTCGTACCTTGTATTGGTAAATTGTCGATGGAAAGAGGCGGAGATCGTTTCGTCCACGCAGGAGTCAGCGGCTGGCTGGTGATTGTGGAAGTCAGCACGCTCAAGATCGTCGTCGCCATTTGATGCTTCGCCAAGCATGAATGAGCAAATGACGACACCACAGCTTGCTTCGCTTCGCAGGAAGGGATGGAAGACAACAAAGCGTGGCGTTTTTTATGGAGCGGGGACATGCATGCACGACCTTGCTTGGTCGTGCCAAGGTCCGTGGTGATCGCGCGCGCGTACTCCGCCTCTTCAGAAAGATACTGAAAGTGAGTGGCTCGAATGGGATTTGCACTGACTTTCAACTGAAAGACTAGCGACTTTGAAAGGGGATCCACAATTCCCATCCGTCGTCCACTTCCATCCATCCAACCTCACCTTCAGCTCGCGGTGCCTAGCGTGTGGAGGACGTCCCCCCACTCGCTCGTGTCAATTGCACGAGTGGCGACGGAAGCGTGTGTGAACAATAATGACTTGTTGGTGGCTGCTCGCCACACACTCTGAGGTTCGACTGTCAGCTTTCTAAGGTCGGTGGACCTCAACCACGCTGAACCCACAGTCACGTTCAGTTCACACACTGGAGATGGCTACCTACTGAAAGCGTGTTGTGACACGTGACGCAAGCAGCGCGACTACAGTACTCCTACCTCCCAACCCACTCACCCAGCAACCGCACGTTTCAGCTGCTTACTGGCTTACGCGTCGTTCTCCGCGTCGTCTTCGTCGTCGTCCTCTTCAAACGTGTCCTGTGGCACTGCGTAGAGCCGCACGACGGGCTTGTTGGGGTCCTTCATGAGCACGTACTTGCCTTCTGGCTGCTCGAGCATGAGCTCCGCGAGCATCTTGATCACGCCCCACATGTTGTTCTGGTTGAGCGCAATCTGGTTCGCGAACGTGGTCGGGTTGTACGACTGCGTGCCGAGCACCACGTGCGAGTACGGGTCTTTCGGCGCCACGCGCGACACGTACCCGAGCTTCATCTCGTCAATGCCGCTCAGGAGCGACTGCGCTGTCCAGCGCGCGAGCTTGCACGAGTTGTTCTTGAGCTCGTTTGCGAGGATCGCACCACGCTACAAACCCACACACAAACAGAACGAGCCGCAGGCGTGTGAGTGGCACTGGCAGTCGTTAAACACCACACGACATCACACCACACCAAAAACCACTCGACAGGCATCCACTCGTGTGTGTGTCCCTCAGCGTCATGAGGTCTCCTCATCGCCGCGCCGAAGCGCGAGAGCGTCCGAATAGCGTATATGTACAAGAGTACACCATCACAGGGAAGCACACACACACACACTCATACACACACGCTGTCATGTGAACTCTCCTCTGCTAGCATTTCTCCTCACTCAGAGTGTAGGAATAGCGTATATCAAAAAGAAGATGGGCATTCACCGAGTCCACACACCAGTCCATCCAAAAAACCACACCACCCAAACCATCCACCCAAAGAAAACCCACCTGCGAGTCAATCTTCTTGCGCCACTCGATCCCGCCTGCGATCTTCGGGTCGTACTCGTTCAGCGCAAAGACCGTGACGTACTGGTCCGCTGCTTTCTTGTGCGACACGCCGTGCACTTCGCACCGCGCAACCAAGTTCAGTCCATTTCCAAGCTCAAACTTCCGGTACCGGTACGCATAGCTCGCCGGGGTCGAGTCATCGCTTGCAAACGGGTTCGGGGCCGCAAACTGCTTCGAGCCGGGTCCAGCTGGCTTGACCATCTGCTGCGACAAGTTCTGGTTGATCATCGTCGCTTCCAGACTGAGCCGGTCCGGGTGGTTGATCGAGTCCGGGTCGTCGGCTTGCGGTGGTTCGCTCGCATTCTCGTTCACCGTCACCAGGTCGAACGCCGACGCGTCTCGCTTGTCAAAGAACACCATGTTGTTCACCCGCTGGACGACAATGTCCCACGGAAACACGGACCGCGCGCTCGCCATGAGGTGCGCAAGGATCGCGTCGGTCGCAAACACGTTCGCTTCGCCACTCGTCGCGAGCTCTTCAATCACTGGGTCGTCGGTCGTGGTCACGTAGTAAAAGTCCCGGTCGTCGTACCGCTGGACGCGCAAGTTCGACTTGCTCGTCACCCGGTCGAACGCACCGTCGACTTCGTGCACTGCACCACACCACCGCACGTCCGTGGTGTTTGGCAAGTTCGCTTGGAGCTTCGAGAGCTGTGCGAGCTCAAACTGCTCGAGGATCGTCCAGCTCGCTTCGACTTTCACACTCGCAGTACGGTCAATCTTTTGCTCGTCCCGGCGGCGGCCAGTAAACATGCGACGCGCGTTGCTGAGCCGGTCCCAGCGCTTGTTCTGCTTCTGCTGGCCCTTGAGACGCAGCTGCGCGGACGAGCCGCTTGGCGCGCTTGTCTCAGGCGCACCGGAGCCAGGACCGAACCGCCGGGCTGCGAACGCACCACCACGACCACCGAACCGCTGCTGGTTCCACGACGGCCGCAAGCGGTCGTTGCCACGCGACCGCGTCACTTTCGCCGTGTCCACGAGCTGGAACGACGCGTCTTCTTCTGCGTCGTGCTTGTACTGGAACTCGGCGTTCACGCCCGATGGGTCGCGCACAAAGCGCGTCCCACGTGGTGCGTACGTTGACACAAAGTCGGCCGACTTCCCAAGCTTGTCGCCTTTATTGAACGGCGCGTAGGGCACGTTGAGGAACTGCGGCGGGAGCGTCGTGGGGCCCCAGCCGCCGTCGTTCACGTCTACGCGCGGGGTCGAGTACGTCGCCATGGTTAGTTGGTCTCTCGATTTCAGACGCGCTTGCTTGTGCGAGTGATGGCTTGAATTCCTTCCCCCTTTTTGGTCAAGCTCGCTCTGCATTGGTGGCCAACCATGATCCGGTTCGACATACCTGATTGTCTACGAAGTTATTGATTCGAATCTAGGAAATATGGGCTTTATCTGTAAATATCCGAATTCAATTCACAGAAGCTGTTGATCTACGATGATTTTTAGCGGTACTTTTGTACCGATAATGACAGTACGACTGACGTAACTTATTGGCAAAAAAAACTCGCAGCGTCAACGCCAGGGAACGGGAGCGCTGAGCCACGGCCCCGTGGCTCTGCGGTTGCGTGCACGCTGCACGAAGAGGAAGGCAGCGACAAGCAGCGCGACTCCGACTCCAGTCAGTACCACAGCGAGGAGCAGTTGGAAGATTTTTTTTATTTCCAGTACAATTCATATGATCCAATATCACACGCAGTACTTCCGATCACTGCCGCCCGCACACGTGCAGACAAGGCCAGATGCCAACGCCACCTCCCACCGTGGCGACCAGGAAGCAATAGTTGGACTCGTAACGCCAACGGCGCGAGCACGAGCAACAGTTGGCCGCAAGCGAGTGGACGGACGAAGCCGACGTTGCGCTTGCAAGTGAGCCGCCACTTCCCGATTTCAGTGCTGAGCGCAGTCAGGGCTTCCAGGACGAGTAGTTTGGAGCGCAGCAGCCAAGCGACGAGACCGCAGCAGTCGCGATGGTGGTGGCGCGAGTCGCGAGTGCTCAAGCTACCGACGCGCGACCGTCGAACAGCGACGATCTGCTACTGCCAGCAGCTCAAGAGAGTGAGATGGAAGGCGGTGTGCTCGCCATTCCGAAGCGGCAGGTTCCAAGTGAGCAGCGCGACTCGAGACGACGTGTGCGCGCATGGGTGGCGAAGGCGATCGCTGCTGGCGTGGCCAGCCTCTTGATGCTCACAGTGCTGGTCTGTGGTGTCTCTGTGGGCTGGTTACGTCCACCACCAGAGCCACCGACCGCCATGACACTGCAGAAGGCAGAGGAGGCGGTGAACGACATTGTCTGTGCCATGGTCACAGAAGCAGATGCGTTGATGCGGCAGTATACCCAGCTGCGTCGTGAACGCCCACAGCTTGAAGCACAGGCCCGGGCGCTGGAAGCGGAAGAACAGCACGTGGTCGCAGAGCTTGAGCGGATGGAGCAAGTGGTTGCAGAGGTGTTGCGTCAGGTCGAGGCTACTCTCGAAGACGAGCAGCGCGAAGCTGAAGCGGCGCTGTTGGAAGCGCGCGACGTGGACCACGAGTGGATCCAAGCCGTGGTGGAGAAGGCAGCACCAGATCTCGCCCAGATCAAGCGCGAAGCTGAAGAAGCCATTGAGCGTGCGAGGAGCGAAGAGCGAGAGGACCTGCTGCCGCAGCTGGAAGACGGCGAGGAGCTCGTGCAGAAAGCGGCAGCTGCTGTCGAGACCGAGTTGCCGCTGCCGTCACAAGCGGTCCTTCCGACAAACGATCAGGAAGCTGGGGACGTTCGGACACGTGAAGTCGAGTCGATCGCGTCACTCATCCGTCGCCTCCACGCGTGGAGCTCGCGACTGTCGCCCGCGTGACAGTGGCGGCGATCGCGGTGGCAGTCGTGGTTGCGTGGCTGTCGCGTCGTCGTCAGCAGCGGCGACAGCGTATGCGTGTCGCAGCTTGCCGGAAGCGCCGACCGCCAGCCGTCGACTCGGACGTTGCCACCGCTGAGTAGCGACCCGACCATATCACGACGACACGCGAGACGATGCAGCGGCTGAAGTGAGTGACGACGATGACGAGAGCGAGTGGGTTGCGCCGCAGCGTCCGAGGCAGTGCTCACAGGCGACGGCGAGGGAGTGTATTCATGCAAGTGTGTACAACTGCTGTGGTCGAAGCAATCAATGGACGCTGTGACGCCCAAGCCTAGCGAGTTGCTTCCCTTCTCCTTCGTGATCAGCTCGTTGCCAATGGCGTTGAGGATGCGGACTGAGCTCGTGTTGTTCGCAACATGTGGAGCAACCAAAGTCACTACCGTCCGCGTAGCTTCGTATCCAAAGTGCGACGAGCCGATGTCCACGACACGGCGACCTTGTGGCCGTTGACGCGCAGCTTGGTGTGGTACAGAGCGTTCTTGTAGTTGACTAACGGAGTGGCGGTGTGTGCGCTCTTTGCGTCGACTAGGCGTCTCGGAGAAGCGCTGATGGCAGGTGGTTCAAGTTGGGACTGCTGGTGTGCGCATGAAGTGTCGAACGACGGAGAATGACAGAGACTATGGAAGCCAAGCAGGTGGGTTGTGCGCATGATGGCTGTTGTCGACGGACAGTACAGTACAGTACTCGCCCTGGCCGACAACGAGACCAAATTCGGTCTCAGAATAGCCCCAAGACGGGTGACATGCTCCCGTTCGACTTCTCGAGGTGTTGTCCCATCAGTAGCGGACTACTCAGCGCGCCCCTTTTCTCGTCCAGAACGGCGGCGCGAGGAGCGGGATGCTGGTGTCGCCTAGGAGCGGACTTAGCGAAGCTCCGGCCCAAGACAAACAGCGCCTGCTTGGTCTCAACTCTGGTAGTCGGTCTCGAGACGACGGACTCCACAGTGAGGAGGAGCTAGTCGACAGTGGCGATGATGACGACCCACGTCGGTCCACTCGGTCCCACGACGACTTGGACTCGCCTCGGAGCGAGTTTGGCGACAGGAGCGACAGAAGCGACGACGACGAGAACGACGACTCGGCGTTCTGGGACGCCGACAGCGATCCGTCGCCGCTCCCATTCGGGGCGACAGAGGGCCACTCAATCATCGACGTGCTCGCAGACGAGCTCTTGCAGCGGGAGATCCCCGCATACTTGGAACAGTTTGAGATCGTCGTCCCAGACGCCGAGATCATCGTTGGCAGCGTCCCAGTCGAGGAAGTCGAGCAGCGTGAACAGGACGTCGAACACGCAAAGCTCGAGCGTGCAGCGCTCGAGAGCGAACAGTACCGTCAGCGGGAAGCCCGCCTCGCGAAGCAGGAAGCGGTCGCGCGCGCGCGACTGCGACGGGAAGCCCAGAAGCGCCACGAAGCGCTCGAACGGGACAAGCTCCAGCAGGTCCAAGCCCTCCAGCTCCGCACGCGGCGGCTTCAGTACGTCTTCCAGCAGGCCGAGAACCACTTGAAGGATGAGCTGCGGCGGCAGCAGGCACACGTGCAGCAGCTCTACGGCAACCTCGAGTCTTCTCGTGTCCCCCAGAGTCGAAAGCGGTACCGCGCCGAGTGGGCGTTAATCCCGTTGACTCTCAAGCTCCGCGTCCAGATGCTGAGTGCGGTCAAAGACAAGCTCCCGAGCGGCCACTACGTCCTAGTCGCGACACTCTACGACCGAATCGGTGGTCACGCACTGCACTGGAGCGCGTGGGACCCAGAAGTCGACGCGACAACGAAGAAGAAGAAGAAGAGCGGTGCCACTGGCACTCAAACACGACTTGTGAAGCCCAATTTCACACGGCCGTTCTTTCACCGCGGTCGGTTCTTCAACACGGAGCTCGCAGTGCACCAGAGCCTGTACGTCGTGTGTCCACCTGAGCGCGCACTGCGACCTGGGAACGTGCTCATCTTTGAGCTCTTCCGTCTCGCACCAGCCTGTCGCCAGTCGCACAGCAATAGCAGACGGACGTATCAGCACCAAGAGTTGCCAGACCAGGCCGTCGCGTGGGGTGTCATGCCGCTCACGACGCCCGAGTCCCAGTGCATCCGCGGGAAGTTCAAGGTCCCACTGCTCCGTGGCGAGATGGACCCGACAATGGACAAGTTCCGCGACATTGAGCGCCTGTACGAGCGCGACCTGTCGTCGTGGCTGTGCAACCTCTACTTTGTCGCGAGCCACTTGGAGAAGCGGTGGCCGCGACCACGAGCCGGTCGATCCGGCGACAGAGACAACAACGACGACGACTTTGACGTCGAGATCGACGCGAGCAGCGACCTCTTTCGGGTCGAGAACAACCACGAGCGGTACATGCGACGACTCACGACGACAGCAAATCGGACGCAGCTACGGAGAAGCGACAGGAGCGCGCTCTTGGAAGTCAACAGCGAGGAAGGGGTGGAAGAGAGCGACGAGCAGCGACAAGTGGGCTCTGGTGTCCGCAGCAGGCGACACGGGACGAGAAGCGGCGCACGGACGCTCGAAAGCGTCAGCGATGCCAATGACTTCAAGGCGGCAGCAAAGCACAACGGTGGAGTGTTGTACCCGTCGTCCCGCACACTGTTGCTCGACCCGAGCGACGACACGGACACTGTCGGCACGCGTACTGTGAAGCGGAAGACGAGCTGCAACCAGGAAACGCAGCGGTCGTTCGCTCCCGTGCTCTCGACCTTGCGGCGGACGTGGAAGCGGCTCACGTCGCCACGGAAGACGCGTGTCTACGTACGTGTCCCCTGCCCACGAGTCGTGTGGGCCCGACAGCGACGTGACAGCGTTGCTTCAACGTGATGCTCACATCTGGCTTGCTCGTTGTGTTCAGTCCGGCGAGATGGTCGACGAGATGAAGCGACAGAATGCTGAGCAAGCAGAGCCAGCCGGCCTGCCGACAGCGACACGCCGTGCACGGGTCCTCAGCGACAGCGACAGCAGCGACAGCAACACCAACAGCAAGGACGAGAAGGCAGGCGACGGAACTGCTGGACGCGCGTCGATCGACACGGACAAGTACATGTTCTCCGTGAACGACGCAGCGTGCGTCGAGACCGCACGCCACGAGCGCTTCCACATGCAGCGGAAGCTCCACTACCTCCGCCACGAGCTGCTCGCAGACCTCCAGCTCCACACGCTCGACTTCTGGCGCTCTGCCGTGTTGCTGGTACTGGCACTCTGGGTGCGCGTGTACGTCCATTACGTCGCTCAGTACGTCTTTCTTCGAGGTAGCCGCGTGCCAGTGTACGACTTCCAGCCGCACTGGACCACGTGCGTCGTCAAGTACACGCAGCGGTCGCTCACGACACCAGCTGAGATCGGCGTCGTTGTCGTCGGCGTGCTGGGCAACGTCGCTCTCTTTGGCTTCCTCGCGCTCGCAGCCGCCGTCGGACAGCAGTTTGTCGGCGAACTCCCGCCGTTCGCGTCCGTGTGCATCGTCTGTGTCGGCCTCGCCGCTGTGCTCGACCCGTACTTAGTGCTCCTTGTCGACGTCCTCAGCCGCCACTACGACTGTGCCACCAGTAGCCCGAGCTGCGCCCTGTCGCTCGCGGCCCGGGACTGCGCGTGTGTCGACGGCGACGCGTTCAAGCTCTACACGCGCTTCTACGCTTCAGAAGGCAGCGGCGTCGTCGGTGGCGTCCTCACGCTCGTCCTCTACGTTGCGCTCACGACGCTCTCGCTCGTCTGTGTGTACGCGTACGTGCTCCACGTGCACATGAATGGCCGCATGCTGGACGTGTACAGGCGCGTCCATGGCCAAGAAGACGACTTCTTTGTCCCGTTCGACAGTGAAGTCGCGCTCTCGGACCTCCAAGCGATCTGCGCCCGTGCGAAGCGATGGAAAGGCCCACGTGGGTCCCAGCGCAAAGTGGTGGTGCACGAGTACGTGCTCTCGGACGACCCGCACTCACTGGACCGACGGGAGCGCCACACGGCCATAGACACGAGCGTCCACGTGGCAGTGTACACATTGGAGCTCGACGGCTCGCGGGAGCTGCACCGACACTTTCTCAAGACCGACGACGGCGCGATCGTCGAGCTCTTTGGAGCGATCGAAGGTGGTGGTGGTGGTTCGTGGCTCCGTGGTGCACACAGCGCTGCGTTACTCGCACTACTCGTGAACCTCCTCCAGGACCACCGGACGTTAGGTGGCGAAGGAGTTACTGCAGACCACGTCACGGAGCTTTTCAGTGGTTTGTAGCAGTCTGGGGGCGGGGACCTTTGGTCTGTAGATTCTTTGCACCTCACATCGTCAAGGCGACCACGAACAGCACACTGGATGCGATAAGAGCAGTGGCAGTGCGGACGCTGGTGGCGCCGCCGGTCGGGGATGGCGTCGGAGCCGGAGACGGCACGTCCATCTCGCCGACGTTGTTCTTGCCAGGTGAGTCCGCACCGCTGCCAGCGCCAGTGCCATTACCACCACCAGTGCCAGTGCCTACATCACCGCCGGTGCCTGCACCGCACGCGCCGTCGGGGACACGACCTTGAGCGTGGTGGCGCCAGCGCACTTGGCCACGCGCAGCTCGCACTCGTTCCGTAGTAGAAGCTACGCTGACTTTGTGATCTAATGAGCATTGCAGCGGTGAGCCTTGAAACAGGATTTCTCGCATCCACTTACGGAGCAGGGCTCTGTTCCGCCGTGCGCTTTGCACAAACCAAATAGATGTGGTCTGGTCGTGCACCCTTCTGCTCGACAGGAGCGGATGCGAGCCGGTGTCGCCGCAAGAGGAAGTTGAAGCGGGAACCATCCTGTCACGGATGGTTCGACTTGCGCCGGCGAGGTCTCACTGGCTGATGCAGTGTCTCTTGTCCCTCTGAGTGGGAACCAGCCGTTGCAAGGTTGCCGCTCGACTGGTTGAGCTGCCGCGAGCTCACGTTCGGGCTCAC
>JAASFJ010001113.1:0-11837 GCA_023333755.1 Globisporangium uncinulatum
TCGACGCCTGAATCGCTTGTCAAACGAGTGGTCGTGATACGCATCGCACCAGCAACGTCAACTATCGCTTTTAGAGGGATTAGCATATTTGAAGGGGAATGCGGTTTTCGTGGTGTAACAATTTCAGAGGTTTGCCTGTAGTAGGGAGCGCCTTCCAAAAGTCAACTTTTGTACAGTGTTGTTCCATTTTCATCACCTATTATTCGGTCTGTGTGATTCTGCATAGATAGAAACCTACATCAATGTCGACTACTGTACCTCCATAAATAGTGACGCGTCATTCTCCCTGCACCCATGACACCAAGAACTTCCAGCCACCACAAGCTTGAGTACCACCACGTTCCCATCAACTCAGCGAAGCAGTAGCTATGATGGACATGCAGGAGATCAAAGCGCGCAAGCCGCATGCTGGTGCTACCTCCGACAACACCCTTCCTGTCGCCACCGCCGTCCCTGAAGAGGAGGAGCTCGACCCGAGCGTGCAGAGTGCGCCGCTGCTGGACGAACACGCGCGACGCCGGCGCCACGACAAGAACGTGCGCAGCTGGGTGCAGGCCGTTCTCGACCGTGTCTGGTCGGCCGCGTTCCTCGCTGTCGCAGGCTTTGGGCTGCACGAAGCGCAGTTTGTGCACGAGCTACTGTACGCGCGTGAAGCAAAGCGCGCGTGGGTGCACGCTGGCATTGGCTGCGCGTCGCTCGTCGTGCTCTTTGGGAGCTACATTGAGTTGTACCGCAGTATGTTGCTGCGTGAGAAGGTGTCGTACGAGACGGCGCGGACGTCCACGCATGGGATGCTCGTGTCGATGCTCGCAGCTGGCGTCTGGTGCGTCGAGTGGTGCATTTGTGTCGCATGCTGTCACAATTGGTTGATTGGTTGGTGGCCCAAGTGGCCCAACGTGTTGCATACTGGCGAAGAGGGGCTCACCGTGTATTATTCTTTTTTGCAACGCAGCTTCTCGGTCGGGCTCTGGCCGGTGTGGCACTGGCTCACACTGCCATACCTGTTCATGGGCTTCTGGGGCGTCTTCGTGCAGATCGTCGTGATCTTCCCTGTGCAAGTGCAGCGGGTGATCTTCGCGTGTGGCTACCTCTGGTTCATGCACGCGTACCTTTCGCTCTTTGTTGTGTAGACAACTCCCTACCTTCGAGTGAGCCCATTCATGGGCCACAAACAGCAGGATCCATATTTTGGAACTTTTTCAGAGTTTTCTTGCGAACTTTTTTTCGAGGTTTTTTCAAGGAGCGTGACGCAACAAGTCGGTTTCCGTCGCGATCTTGAAGAGCCATATGGCGCAGCCAGAGCCGGAGACCTCCTGTGACTTGTGCACACATGGCCAGCCGTCGGCTCACACGTCACAGATCGCTTTTCAAGAGTGTGCTTCCATTCGTCCGTCCATCCATCCGCCACCCAGGATCTCCATTCATTCATTCATTCGCCCACTCGCCATCCACCGCACAAGCGGCTCGAGGGTCCCCACTATCACCGCCACACGAACACCCACTCTCCCATGTTCCCATTTCCGCGCGAGACATTCCCGACCATGAAGTTCGCAGCTGACCAGACAGCGTGCTTTGCCGACTGCCGCGACCGCTTGCTGCGCGCGACCATGAGCGCTCGTCGTGAGTTCCGCGATAAGTACCTCTTGCGTCTCGACGCGCGCGTGTGGAAGCCGCTCAAGACACGGCGGCGCTCTCCTGCTACTGCCACCGCCTCCCAACCACCGACAGACTTTACAGTGTACGTCCCACGACGGACTGCACACGTACCACGGCCGTCGTCGTCACTGTCGTGTTCGCCGATTCTGATTGGCGCCGGCACAGTCGCTGGCTCGCTGGATGACGTCATGCTTGGGCTCACGAACGCAACCACGAGCGCTATGCGCGTCGCTGCAGCCCACATGCACCGGGACGTACTCGACGTCCGCGCGCTCGCGACGCTCCACGCGCCCAGTGCACAGGAGCCGTTTGAACACCTTGGCGTCGCATGGTGTGCGAAAGGCGCGGCTCCGATCCTCCGGCGGCTCGTACGGCCACGGGACTTTGTCTACCTCACGTCGACTGGCGTGCGACGTGGCGGCGACGAAGATGACGCCAACATCACTCGTGTCGGGCACCTGGTGATGCACTCGTTGGACCTCCCTGGCTGCCGTACGCTCCCGGCACAGTACAACGTCGTCCGAGCTGCGCTCTCGTTCGCGTTTCTCTTCTCCGAGTCGCACACGACACCTGGGACTGTCGACGTGTTCTTTAAAGGCTTTATCGACCCCCGCGGTGGTGTCTCGGACCGGATTGCACGCTCTGCAGCAGCAGACGCGATCATGGCGTGTGAGTACGCACCTTTGTGTGCGCGCATGAAAAAGTACGCGTGGATGGTACGCGAAGTGCCGAACCGAACGGTACTGTCAGAGCCGTCGATCGACAATGTGCAGGCCGAGGCGGCACACAACGACGTCGAGGAGACAGACGGCTGTTGTAGTGTGTGCGACGTTGGCTTTAGCGCCTTCACTGTGTCGCTGCTCTGTGGCATCTGCCGGTTCCACACGTGCGTCGCGTGTGTCCAGCGCGTCGTTGTATCCACAGCGCCGCTCGTACAGGAGACGGTTCTCTTCTGTCGCCACTGTGTGAACGCAGTCGACAAGCTCGATGCAGCACGCGTGGCTCGCGACGACGCGACCCATACGCTCCGGACGCTACGCCAGCTCTCTGGCTGGCACTCAGTCAGCACTGACGGCGTCCTCGCCAGCGATCGCGTCAAGCTGCAGCCACTCAAGAGGCGGTGCCAGTCGTCGCCACCAGGCTTGCAATCGCGTTGTCGCGAGGCGGAACAACGAGAGCGAGCGGCGTGACCCGGCTTGAGGCAGTCAAGGTTACCTATGGTATGGCGGTCCATGTGCCAGTATCATCAATATCATCAACTGATCTCTTCGACAAAGTTACAGGAACTAGATAACTAGATCCTGCGAATTTAGTTTGGCCACATGGTACAGTACTGTGCGACTCGTACATTTCGCTCTTTGATGAGGCTCCCAGCCAGGCGTCCGCACGATGCGCCACTTGAGGCCCATGTACCGAAACGGCTGCCCGTCCGAGCCGTGCTCCAGCGTCGCCAGCACCGCGGTGTCGAGGATGCTCTTGTTTACGAACGTCGTCGTCATGCGCTTCGGTTCAATCGCACGGTGGTGGAGACCGTAGAAAACGTTCTCGAGCGAGCCTTCTATGAAGCCGACGCGAGGCACCATGGATGTCCCAAGCAATGTTGTGTTGTACACGATTGCTTGGGTTTGATGCCCGCGACAGCATGATTTTGTGGCATTTGTCATGATTTCTTGCGGTAGTCTTGATTTATTTGCAGCTAAGGAATCACGACAAATCAGCGTCTTTCCATGCTCATTTCAACAGCCAGTTGGTTGGTTGTCAACTCGAATTTCCCCAGCGTTGCAACATGCACGATATCCACCAGATTCCAACGCCTGATAAGACTGAGAATATCAGATTTTATCTATATATTTTGTACAATATCCGGACTGATTCATTTATCTCGTTTCCAACAATTCGTCTCGTTTATGTACATTAAATATGTATACAAATCGACCGGTTAATATTAGTGAAGAAACCGAGGGAGCGTAGCCGAAGCAGTATCTGCGTAGGCGGGCCCAGCGACCGAGGTTTTCTGAACGGAGAAAGCAACACGGTCCAGTACATGATTTTTCTTCCTCCCGAGCGCGGAGGACCGATAGGGCCGGGAGCGCGAAATACAAATCATCTATTCCGGATAATATTCTGTATATTTGTACAAACGTTGTTCGGATATATCCGGATAAAGTTGGAACCGTGTTGGAATCAGAAAAAAGTTGGAACCTGCATGGTATCGTAGCACCGGATCTGTGCACATGACGATGCCACTGAAACTGGTGCCCCCTTGGCTGTACTCCAGCGACCTAGAGGCGACAGTATTTGGACCTGAACGCGAGAACTCGTGGGTCAGGGTCTGAGTAAGGAGTTCTCGGAGTCCTGACCAAAGCTGAAACTTTGGCCAGAAGCTTTAGTGTCGTCGAGTTTGTCAACAACCAACCTCCACTGTCCTCCGATTTGGATTTGTCAACTGAATCCCACTCTCCAACCTCGACAAGTTCGAGCGTCGAAACCGGTTTTGGACGACTTTAAGTCGCTGATCTTGGTTTTCGCATAGAGACCGGCTTTTTTCGATTTGTTTGGTTTTGTGTGAACGCCGTTCACTGAACGGAGCTCTCCACCGAATTTACAGCACAGGCAGCAAATACATTGCGTTTCGGTACACGCAAGAATGCATTCCCTTTTATTTTCGCAGGTGTCCCGATTTGTTTTCCAAGGCACGTCAAACAGAGCTCCTCTTTCTCTAAATTAACCTTGCATTTATAATACCTCGTTTAACGCGCTCCCACAAATAACCACGAGCAGCGTCCTGATTCTGATCACGCCACACTTGTCCATGGACGAGGGAGACGAACCGCCAATGGCGGTCCGCCAATGCAGGTGTTTTCGTGCGACCCCTCCTTTTTGGCGCTCTCGCTCTCTCTTCCTCTCTCACTCTCAGTGTCTTGTCATGGTGTGGCCACTGTGAAGGCCAAATCCAGTGATCAATCGACTCCAACATCTCACCAGCTCTCTGCGGGCTCGTCAGAACGCATTGACATCACTGGGTGACGCGTGCGTGGACGTCTCAGCCAAGCTGCTCTTGTGTGTGCGTCCAGACGTCGAACGGCACAGCGCTCTCCTCATCATCGTCAAGCATGGTCCACCTGAGACCCAAGAGCACGAGCGCAGCAGCACTCGTCCCAGGCGCAGTCGACTCGTTCCCACTGCCAGACGAACGGATCCCGAAAGTGCAGCTGAGCGAGAGCGAAGTCAGAAGCTACCGCAATCTCACGCACGAGCTGGTGACAAACACGCTCGCGAAAGAGATGGCGTTCCGCTACGACGAGGCCGAGACGCTCGACTCGCGGCGCTGGAAGTTCGTGAAAGCGAAAGAGCGCATGCGAGTGTACAAGCGCACTGCGAACTCGAGTGGCAAGCTCGCACCCAGAGTGCTCGGCGTTGGCTTTATCGAGGGCACAATCGAGAACGCACTCTACGGCCTCCATCACAAGACAACGCTCGAAATGCGTACGACGTCCGCGTACATTAACCCAAACATCCTCGACGCGGCCGTGCTCGCGAACCTTGAAGTCGGCACACCCGACGACCCGTTCCGGTACTTGGGGCTCAAGTGGCGCGTCGCCCGCACGCCTGGCGGCCACCTCGTTAAGAACCGCGATGTGTGCAACCTCGAGAGTATGGGCATCTCGACCGACGCGCGTGGACACAAGTACGGCTACCAAGTGCTCAAGTCCGTGGACGTCGCGAGCTTTCCCCCGTTTACAGAGACCGTCGTTGTACGCGCGCAGATGATGCTGTGCTGTATCTTCCGACAGGTCGAGCCGAACGTCGTTGGGTTCTTTAGCATCGGCATGTTCGACCTCAAAGGGGGCTTGCCCACGTTCATTGGCTTCAATACGTCCGCAGACATGGTCCTGAGCATCTCCAAGTCAGTCGACTGCGCGACAGCGAAGCGGCTCACGTCCATGGTGCTGCAGAGGAGCGAGCGGGTCCCTGTCGTCGACAGTACGCCCAGCTCCTCACCGCGCAGTAGGAAGCGGAGCATCCTCCAGTCTGACAAGGACGTGATCCGGAACGCTACGTGTCAAGTATGCGCTCGGCACCCGTCGGTGCTTGGTGGGTCGTGTCGGTCGTGCGTGATCTGCTCAGCAGTCGTGTGTGGCAAGTGCTTTGTCAAGGCCCACGTACTGGCGACGCCGCACAGTGTCCGTGCTGTGTGCTGCATCTCGTGCGTAGTCAAGTCGCGCGAGTTCCCAGTGGACCCTCGTGAGCCGTACCCGCTCATCGAGCTGAACGAGAGGGAGGGCTTGCGGTAGCGAGGCAGAGAGAGACATTACAGTGTTAAATTCAACGAGAGTGAGCGCGCGAGAAGTGGAGGAGAGAGGCCGACAGTGGCTCTTGTGCTTGCTCATTCGCGGTGTCTGACAATCAGATGAAGATCGTTATCGTTGTCCTTCTGTCGAGGCTTCTTCTTGAGTCCGACTCAAGCAGAGAGTGAAGCAAGCAGGCAAGTTAGCACCTTGTCAATCCGAGCAATCGATACCTCGGACGCTGGTTTGACAAGATGGACCACCAGTGCAAGCCCGCTCTTTCGTGGTGTGGTTCAAGACCCTTCGCTTCCGACGGCACGGGACGACTTCGTGATGCTGCGTGGGTTGTGCGGGACTTGCACTTCGTGCCTCATCCTAACGAAGAGCCGAACTGACGTGGCAAGTCTTGAGGACTTCGGCACTCTAACCTGTTCTCTCGGTCCCATCATCTGGCTTGACTCGGATCCAGTTTGGATTCCCACACCCGCACCAGGATCGCGTCGACGCTGTGGATCTATGACTCAGTCCGATGTCTTCGCAAGAGGTGCATCATATCAGAGACTACCACGGTGGTAGTACCACCACAACGTGGACCACGGGTGAGAGAGTAGCCGTACGTTATGTTCTTACATGGCCCTCAAGGGCCTTCGGCGCTATACCTCTGATGTTACCGTTGGTATCGGACCGGCAGTCGAAACACGCTCACTTGTTCGCCACTCCCGGATTCGCACTCGGTCGCTCTTGTTCGCCCTCGTGGCCTCTAGGACCAGCGAACCACCAGCATGAATGTACTACCACAAGCGACCACTGCGCATGATGCCATCGAGCGTCAAGTCTCCAGATGCGGCTCGGATCGTCACGTTCCCTCTCCCCGAATCTAAGCTTCGAAAGTGCACGTGAGCGACAGCGACGCACAGATCTATCGCCGCTTAACGCTCGAAGTAGTCGCGAACACGCTCGAGAACGATGTCGCGTTCCGGATCCAAGAGAATGAGATGCTCGACTCGCACCAGTGGATGTTCGTCAAAGGCAGACCGTCTCCGGGTCTACAAGCGCGTGAGTCCAGAAGAGACGCTTGTGCCGATGGTGCTCGGTGTTGGGATCATCGAGGGTACGGTTGAGAACGCACTCTACGGGCTCCAATACAAGACAACCGCAGAGATGCGCAAGACAATGGCATTTGTCCACGAGACCATCATCGACGCAGCTGTGCTCGCGACCATTGACGTCGGCACGGACGCAGATTCGTTCCGGTACATGGGGCTCGGCTGGCGCGTCACCCAAACACCGAGCAGCGGTCATCTTGTGAAGAACCGCGACGTGTGTCTGCTCGAGAGCAGGGGCATCTCTATCGACTGTCACGGTCACAAGTACGGCTACCACGTGCTCAAGTCCGTGGATGTCGCGAGCTTCCCACCGTTCCACGCGACTGTCGCGACCCGTAGCAAGATGATGCAGTGCACGATCTTCCGCCACGTCTCGTCGAACACTATCTCAGTGTATGCAAAGAGCGTGTTCAACCACGCTGGAAGCGTCCCAGATCCAATTGCGTACAATTCGTTCGCCGACAGTGTCCTGGGCGTCTCGAAGGCACTTGACTGCGTCATGGCGAAGCAGCTCACGTTCCTGGTGCTTCAGGGCGATGACCGGACGTCGTCCAGGCCGCTCGACAAGCAACAGACGCGGAATCTGCTCTGCTTAGACAAGAACAAAGTGCCAAAGAGCGCAGTGTGCTCTGTATGCGTGCGTGGACCGTCGTTGCTGACGTGGCACCGGACGTGCAAGAGTTGCCACCAGCCCACGTGCAGCAAGTGCACGACAAAGGTGCACGTGCTCGCGACGCCGCACAATCTTCGTATCGAGTGCTGCAAAGTGTGTGTTGTGGCGTCTAAGGAGGTGCGCGCGGACCCACGTGAGCCCTGTCCGCTCCTGACGCTGACCGAAGTGGAGCGGCTGGGACTGGAGCTGTAGATAGCACCACCCAGGTGGGGGTGCTCGTTCGTACACGGGCTACTGTAGTACAGTAAGGGCACGTGTACTGTGGTGGGTCTTCTACAAGTTCATCTTCCACTTGACTCATGCCATGTTGATTCGTCAAGCGACTGAGTCAGGTGTGTAGCGTTGCGCCAGTCAATCGGCGTCGCACCGAAGGCTGCCGAAGGTCATCGTTGCACTGGAACGATGATGAGTGTCAAGAGGAAGAACTTGACTGTGTAGGATCGCCAAACCGAGTTCAGAGCTCCCCCGACCCAGATTCACTTGACTGTCCGTGGTACGTGCACGCCAACAAGCCAGCAACAGTCTACAGTATCCAAAATCCGCCTCTGCGACCTGACGCGCGTAGTTTGGGGTACATGAACGCGGCTGCTTTGCACGCCAGCTGTCGTCGCGAGCAGACCAGATGGGGCGTCACCTGTCAGCACCCCTTGCGCTTCCCGGCGCCGCTCCAAAGTGGACAAGCTCCGTACGCTCGTGTCGAGGGGACAGGATCCACGGACTCTCTTGGACAAAGAGAGAGTTCGAGAGAGAACACTTGCCCCCTACCCTATCCTTTCCTACCCCCCAACCACCACAGTTCGCGCTCGTGCGAGCGCCACTCGCCGATTTCGACCGCACCGCACACAGGAGGCACCCAGACACCACAGAACCACAGCCCTCACTCACTCGCTTGGACACAATGCGGACCACTGCGCGCGCGACTGGACCGTCGAACGTGACGTTCCCACTGCCACCCGATCAAGCGCCGACAGTCACGCTCTCGGACGCGGACGTCGCCGAGTACAAGCGCATCTCGCGCGACGTTGTCGCCGCGACGCTGGCGATGGAGGTCCAGTACCGGTACCGCGAGCTCGCAATGCTGAACCCGCAGGACTGGAAGTTTGTGAAAGCGAAAGAGCGCTTCCGGGTTTACAAGCGCGTGACGCCGGACGACGAGCTCGTGTCGATGGTGCTCGGTGTCGGCTTCATGGAAGGGTCGCTCGAGAACGTCTTCTACGGTCTCCACCACAAGACAACCGAGGAGATGCGCATGACAACGACGTTCGTGAACAAGAGCATCCTCGACACGGCGGTGCTCGCGACGCTCGAGCGTGGCTCGGATGAGCAGCCGTACCGATACATGGGTCTCAAGTGGCGTGTCGCACGGACACCAGGCGGGAGCCTCATTAAAGACCGCGACGTGTGCAACCTCGAGCGCATGGGCGTCGCCACAGATGCGAACGGCCGCAAGTACGGCTTCCACTTGCTCCAGTCGGTCGACATTCCGGGCTTCCCAGTCTACCCCGAGAGCGTCGTCGTACGTGCCAAGATGATGCTCTGCTGCATCTACCGCCAGATCGCACCGAACCTCGTGAGTTTCTACAGCAAAGGCGCGTTCGACCTCCGGGGCGACCTCCCCGACCTCCTCGCATTCAACACATCGGCCGACATGGTCCTAAGTATCTCACTGACTGCAGACTGTGGGGCTGCAAAGCGCTTGACGCTGCTGCTCCTACAGAGCGACCGGGAGCACAGCGAGCGGGCGTTCAAGCACCACTCGCAGCTCCAGCCACGCGACTCGAACGACAGTCTGGAGTCCGGGACGAGCACGAGCACGAACGCGAGTCTAACAAGCAGCGGACAGCGGGGCGGACGTGGCCCAGCGCTCTGCTCGCTGTGCCAGAAGAAGCCGCCGCTCCTGCGCTTCTCGTGCAAGCCGTGTCGCATCTGCCGCACGCCCGTGTGTGCGCGCTGTTATATCAAGCCGGTCGTGCTCGCGCTACCACGCAACTTTCGGATCCGGTGCTGCAAAGCGTGCGTCATCCGGTCCCGCGCCATTGCGGTGGACCCGCGCGACCCGTATCCGATCGTGAATGGGAGCCAGTTTCAGACGCACTGGGCCACTGGCCCAAAAGCAGTGACGATGACGACTCATGAGGCGAGTCGCACAGCAGATGCGGATTCGTAGAACAAGAGGGGGACGGAGGAGTGAGGGAGGGAGGGAGACTGGGTGCTGGTTTCGATAGGACCGGTCTGTGTGTGTCAAGTAGACCTCGTTTTTTATTGTTGGCGAGCTCGCAGATCTGGAGACGTGGAGGTATCAACTGTTCTCTTCACACTGGAAATCTACTGTACTACCAGTGTCCATGACTGGCTCCTTGGCAATCAGAACTACACGTACTTGTAAAATCATTTGATTTTCACTCGACACTACTGACTCACTGAACGAACAGATACGCATCGCTTGCCTCGTCCATCATTTCGCGAACACGAGCTCTGGGAGCGGGTCGCGCGGGTCGACAAACAGTCTCCGCGACTCGATCACACACGCCTTGCAGCACACAATACGGACGTGGCGCGGGCGGGCGAACACTGTAGCCTTGACGCAGCACTTGGCGCACGTCGCAGTCGCGCAGATCCGGCACGTCTGGAACGGCGCAGAGAGGAAGTAGCGCTTCTTCTTCCTCGAGCACACGCCGCAACAGGCGTCCTTCTGTGCAGCGCCAGCGCCAGCGCCGACAAAGTCGAGAAAGTCGTTCGACAGTCGCGTCGTCGTGGTCGAACGCACGAGCTGTGACGCGTCGACGTCATGCTGCATCGCGAGCAACGTGAGCCGCTTCGCTGCCGCGCACTCGAGCGATTTCGCGATGCCGAGGATGAGTTCTGCCGCCGTCACGTACGACAGATAGCCGGCAATCTCCCCAGAGAGGTCAAAGATCGCTTTCGAGAACATCCCGACAGCAGTCGGTGAGACTTGGCGGTAGATGCAGCAGAACAGGACCTGTCCGCGCACAATGTCGCTCGCAGCAGCGTCGAACGCGTCGTCGTCGAGCGGATGGTCTACTGACCGCATGAGATGGAAGCCGTACTTGCACCCGTGTGCGTCTTCGCGAATGCCCATGGACTCGAGCGTGATCGTGTCGCGGTTCTTAATGAGCCGGTCCGGTCCAGGCGTCTGCACGACGCGCCACTTGATCCCGAGGTACCGGAACGGGTCGTCGTCCGTCCCGGCGTCGATCGTCGCGAGCACAGCCGCGTCTGGGATGCTCTTGCTCAGGAACGTCGTTACGGACCGCATCTCGCGTGTCGTCTTGTTGTGCAGTCCGTACAGTACGTCCTCGAGTGCTCCTTCAATGTGCCCTGTACCGAGCACCATGGGCCGACGGGGTTCCCCAGGCGCTGACGAGGACGCTGCTGCTGTGCGCTTGTAGACGCGGACGCGGTCTTTGCTCCGTACAAACTTCCACTCCCGCTCGTCTAGGGCCTCGCTGTCCTCGCGTCGGAATCGGATTTCCTGGTCGAGCGTCTTCGCGACGACTTCTTCTGCGAGGTTGCGAAAGGACTTGGCTTGCGTGTCCGAGAGCTGCACGCTCGGCCGTCGAGCGGTCGATCGGATCGAAGGCGACGCGAACGTCGACGTTGTCTTGGACGACGACGCGGGTGAGAACGCGTACGCCATGTGTGTGTGTTAGTGTGCCTCTTGTCGATCTGGTGTCGGACTGAGCAACGCGTCGAGCGGAGTAGAAGGGAAAGTAACGCTTTGCGTGGCTTCGTGCAACCCGAAGGCGAACCAGAGGCGGCGTCGCGACATAGGCGGTTAGTTGGCCTCAGTTCACGTGAACTCCTTCGATCTTCGCGACGGGTTCAAAGCGCAAGGAGCTTTTTTCTCACACAGATTTGCGAAATGGCGCGCAACGAATCCACGAGCTCCTTTCCGACTCTCTGCGCTCTCCAGTATCGCGAGCGTCGGACGGACCTGCTCACTCACGTCTCCACTGCGCGCCAAAAAAAACGAAATGAGCTAAACCTTGCATAAATCACTCAATTTTGCATTTATTTGACGCGCTTTTGTAGATCTGTTCGTCTATTCAAGGCGGTTTAGGCGATGTGATCAGAATCGCGTAATTCGCACGA
>JAASFJ010001114.1:0-11832 GCA_023333755.1 Globisporangium uncinulatum
CCGCCTCGATCCGGTTGACTAGCCTGCGATGGTGCTGAAGTTGCTGCTGATCGAGAGGTGCGATAGCAGGCACGAAAGTGTTGTAGAAGGCGTCCTTCTTGGCGGCTTTGCCGCTGCTCTCGCTCGAGGTGCGGAGCCAAGAGAGGAAGACTCCGAGCGACGTGTCCTGGTCGAGGCACACGAGTCCCGTGATGACGCGCTCAATGTCGCGGCGGTCGCCTAGACAAAGTTCTGATGGCACTGGCTCGCAGACGGGTGGAGCAGCACGACGTGGTCCTGCTGGTGCTGCAAGATTGAGTACTCGAACGTCGAGTCTTGCGTAGACTGCCAGCCCTTCTATTCCTGCTCTCGTTCGCTTTCCGTGGGCTCAGACTCGAGGTGCGTCGACGATGTCTGGAGTGAGAGCGACAAGAAGGTTACGAGAACCGTCGCACCCGCCACTGCGATCGCAAGCGACATTGGCGGGCCGTACGCTCGCATCGAGAGCCTGCCACCTAGTCCCTGCTCCGCGAGCGCCGTAGTGTAGCGCGGTCCGCCCACGAGCGCGGGAACCAGCAGCGGCAGCGGTTGTTCACACAGCTCCCGGTCTGAAGGCGGGCGATCCGAAGATCGCCAACAGCGCAGTCATCGTCCGAGAAGCAGAACGCCTTGCCGACCACCTCAACCACTGCGTTTGCCTCGTCCTTGTACTCGTCCAGGTGCGCGCTGATCCATTGCTTCGTGGGATGGCTCCGTGGATCGCAACTTACCTGCATGAAGTTGTCCGGCTCGAGGTCAGTCGACTGGTCTTCTTGGTACAGTCGGGCGTAGTCGATCTTGAGGAACATGGGCAGTTCGTCGCAGATGCGCGCGTCTTCAGCGCTTAAGTCGTCCGAGCGGCACGGTCGCCCCGGATTTGGTGGCGTGACGCCCCAAGCGCTCGAGAGCGCCACGTTGATAATGAGGCTCATGAGCTCTTCGACCATGAGCTTCCGCAAGTTCCGGTTCGCTCCGTCCTGCGGGATGTTCAAGATCGCAGTGGCCGTGACTTCGAAGAGCACGTGGCCGCTTAGCACCCACCGTACGTATACATTCGCGCCAGTCACCCATTCGACTTGATAGACGAGGTACTCGGTGTACGCCGCGAGGTGGACTGGCCAGTTCGCAGAGATAGCATCCATCTGGTAGTTGAACGGCTTCATCCTTGGTCGAAGGAGTCGAGTCGGGTCGCGGCATCGCGCACTGAGCGTTCTGGTTATCTGGGTCGCACAAGTACGCTCCTGTGTACGCGTTCATGAGCGGAAAGCGCGAGCCATTCGCGTTGATGCCCAGCGAGCCGACCCGACGCCGTCCATGTATCCGAGGTCCGCGTTGACATCCTGGGACGCTGAACACGCCTCGCTCATGCAGTTGTTGCCGCTTACGCCGCGCTTGAGCGACGCCTCAACGCTTGCGTACGACTGTGCGCTGGATGCGTTGACATTGCAATACCTATTGGCACCGTAGCGAAGGCCCTGGTACCACGACTTGTGGCCGCGTTTCGTCTGATACTGCGCTGTGGGAACATCGACGTTGTTGGCACCAACAGTCTTGCAGTCGTGGGTGTAGATGCAGAACATCCGAGCGCCATCGAGCCCCGGATCCGGCGGGACGATGCAGAAGCCGGTCGGCATTCCGGGCGCGATCTGCAGTGACAACGAGATCTCGAGTCCCGAGCCCTCGAGCAGGTCGGTTTCTGGCGCACCACGACCCTGGTTCTTGTTGAGTACGAAGCCCGGGTCGGCGTCGCAAGCGCTGATGCGCTGGTTGCTTGGATCGAAGAGGTCGGGCTCGTATCGACTGTACGAGAATGGCCACACGCGGTTCGTTGACGCGCTAAAGATCGCGCGGCCGAGGTTCCCCATCATCCAGATGCCGGGCCAGGTCGGGTAGTACTTGATGGCTTTCACTGGCGTAGACTTGCCGAGCGTCAGATCCGGGTTGCCTGACGCGCTGTCCACAGCACCGGGTAGCTGTGCGCGCATTTCGAGCATGCCGTCTTGGAAGCCGAACTTGTTCCAGGACTGCAGCATTGCAGAGCGGTAGAAGAAGCTGGCAGTGGTGAAACTTGGCGGGCGGGCGTACGCGTTAAAGACCCGGAGGTGCTGCACCTCGTCGATCACCTTGATATACATGTAGCACGTGGTGGCGCCGTTGCTCTCATCGCATGCTGTCGACGTCATGTTGCGCGAGTACGTCTGCAACCGCCGTTTACGCCGTCGGGCTTCTCGATCGATGTCCACATGTGGTCGTCTCCTGGTCGGAACGACCGGTTCGGCGTGTTGAATTCGTCGCTCATGACGAGCTCCCACGTTCATCCACGCGAACTTGTGTACCTCCATCAATCATTTGGCGTCGCTGGGTCTACCCACTGCTTCACACCGGACTTGGACGCGTATACTTTGGACTCAGCGATCACAGAGGGGGGACCAAGAGCACGACCAGATGCAGCAGATAGAACCGCATCAATCTGACTGGTACGCTTGGCGATGTGTGAACACGCAAGCGGTAAAGCTGGAATGGAGCGAGCGCGAGTATCCGCGCGTCGATGTGGCCATTAGCATCTTCGAGGCAGCGCTACTTGTACTTCTGGAGCTCCTTGCTAAAAGTTCCGCCCTGAAATGACGTTCTGTCCCAAACATTTAGACTGACAGATTGTAAGCTCTGTACCGGATACAAAAAATCTTAAGCAAAGTTGCACCAAAGTGAGTTCCCGAAATGGCTACTTCTGAAGTCCAAATCAATTGCAGTGGGTACTGATGACCCCAATGCTGCCTCGACTCGCAACTAGGAGCGACTGCGTTCAACCGTCCCCGCCGCCGCCAACATTACTCTCTGCACGCAAGCGAGTAGCGTTCCCCCACTTTGCGAGCGGCAATGGCGCTCCATTGCTGCTGCAGTCGCCACGGAGACGCCATCACTCGTCAAACCCAGAGCGGTTCGAGCCCCACGACTCGCTCGACGCGTCACTCGACCGATCTGTGGCCGAGCTGCGTGCCGCGAAGGTGTGTTCATCCGTTGCAAATGGTGGTGCGAACGAAGCGCCAGTTTCTTACGCCGTATACCGTTTCTTTCTCCTCAGGAACGCATCGTCAGCTGCTTCGAGCGCATCAACCAGACCCAAGAGCTGTTCGAGAGCGAGCTCGACGAGACGACCGCTATGGTGGAGCGCCTGCGCACCGAGCAACAACGCGTTGCGGTTGTGTACTTGAGCTACTTTAACTTTAGCGTGCTGCAGATCCAGCGACTGTACCGTGGGTACCGCGGCCGGCGTGTGTACCGCCAGTCCTTGGCCGTGAAAGCAGCGCTGTGCATCCAGCGGAGCTTTCGGGCGATGCGGCGCCGACACGAAGAGCGTCTCAAGAGATTCCGTATCCTGTGCCGTAAGATCCTCCGCGGAATGCGCGGCATCCGCGCCAAGGAAGAGCTCTCGCACAAGGAACTGCTGAACCGCGTGAACCACAACCTCATGATCGAGACGCAGTGGCGGAAAGCCATGGGCGTGAGTGACACAGAGAGCAGCCTTCTCACGGCTCTGTATCGGAAAAAGTTCATGCGCAAGCGCATCGGAACGTGCTTTCGACAGCTCTTCTATGTCCACTCAGTCGTACGGTACTGGCGCAGCTTGGTACCAGCGCCGGAGCTGCTCCCGTCTATCGGCGGGGATGCGGAGACAGAGACAGAGGGCGAGCCGGTGGTATCCGACAGCGTCGCTCTTGGAGCTGAAAACCGCTATGACGACCCAGACGCCGTGAAGCTGCTCCTGTGGAATGAACAGAAGCTCGCACTCGCGACAGCGGCAGCAAAGAAGAGAGAGAGCGCGGGTCCGAGCCGGTCCAAGCCGAGCAGCTCGCACACGGCAGCGCTCCGTCGCGAGGAGCTGCGGAAGAAGCAGCAGGCGTACACACAGCGCGTGCAGGAAGAGAACGCCAAGCACGAGGCTGCGCGGATGGTGGCGCTCGCGAGGCAGAAGGAGACCATGCGGCTCGCTGAGCTGGAGAAACTGCGCGAAGACGACGAACGGCGGCTCCAGCGCTTGGCGCACGCGAGCGCGCTCCGGGAGGACGTCGAGCGGCGTGGACTCTTGGCGATCAAGGAGTTCCAGTCCAAGAAAGACGAAGACGGTCGCAAGGAGGATGCAGCGAAAGCGCGGCTCATCGACGCCCAGCAACGCATCGCAGCGCAAGTGCTGAGCGACGAGACACAGCAGCTCCTCAAGCGCAAGCAGCGGAGAGGCGCTCCGAGGCTCTGATGCCACCCTTGGGTCATGAGGTCTACAAAGTACGAATCGATTCACCACAAGCTCCATCTACGAGCCATCGCTGCTGTCCACTTGCCTGCTGCTTGCGTTCTTCTGGATCACGACAATGTTCGCGACGAGGTCGTACAGTAAGAGCAGCACGAACGCAGTGCCGAGCACCGGCCCCATCCACGTGTTCCGCCGACACCTTGCGAGCATCTGCTGGGTCTCGAGCTTCTGCACTGGGATCAGCGGTGCGAGTGCGAGCGCACAGAGGTTGATGAAAGCGTACACTGCGGTCGCGATGACGGTCGAGTGCCTGGTTTCCAGCGAGTCGACTTGTACCTGCGCGACTGTGACGTCTGTGCCGATCACGTGGCTGAGCGTCGTCGAGATCGTACTGGACGCAATGTACACGAGCCACTGGAAAGACAGCACGAGGCCGACAGCAGCGCCTTCGTGGCCGACGGCTGCGGTCTCGGTCGCGGGAAGGACCACGAAGAGCTTGAACCAGGCTTTCGGGACCTCTTGGAGCGACAGGAGCACGAGGAAGTACGAGTCGTCGCGGACCCACGCGTATGCTGTCGGGACTGTGAGCAGCGTCGAGCACCCGACGTAGAAGCACACGCCAAAGATCACGAGCTTTTGCCACGACACGTTCACGAGGAAGACGCGCCAGAGCGCGAGACCGAGCACGACGCATGCGCTCTGGCCGACGAGCAGGTCGCCTAGCTGCTCTGCTGTCACGCCAGACCAGAGCCTGACAGCGTCGTGGAGGTTCTGGTTGTAGAAGCCCAGCACGAGTACGAGGCCGCACACGAACAAGATGACGCGGTAGACGACCTCTTCTTGGCAGGAGCGCACGAGGTCGCGGACGTGGACTCGGAACGGCGACGTCACTGGCGCCGACGACGCGTCAACGGTGGTAGCCACGACTGCTTGGCGCGAGTCTTTCAAGAAGAGAGCTGTGGCTGGGATAGCGAACGCACTGGCTGCGCAGAGGATGACTCCGGCCTCGCCCATGGTGATCGCTGCTCGCAGCGGCTCGTCCGCGTCGTCGCTCAGGAAGATGACTTTCGAGACGAGGAGCTTCGCGAGCGCTGCAGCTGTGTAGTAGATGAGGAAGTACGCGGCCTGGAGCCGACCCCGCACGAGCAGCGGCTCGCGCTGGGCGAGCTCGACTGTCATTGCGAGCGACACGACCCACGCGACGTGGAGCCCGAGGCTGACAAAGACGCCGAACACGACAAAGAGCGTCGCGAACTCGGTCGGGTTCTCCTCGAGATTGTACGTCGCGACCGCGTCGCCGCGCTTTGTCGAGTCGCCAAAGAGCGTGAACTTGGTCGGCGAGAGGAGTGTCGTGATGACAATGCCGAACGCCGCGAACAGGACCACGAGCCAACCGAGCGCCATGTACGACTTGCGGCGGTAGCCAAAGAGCGGCGCCACGTCAGATACGATGCCGACAAAGACTGCGAGCGCTGCTGGCCACTCGAGGAGGTACCGTGCGGACGCAAACTGGTCCCGGTGGTGCAGCGTCAGGTACGCGACGAGTAGTGGGCGGTAGCCTTCACGCATGAATGCGTTACAAAAGCCTATAGCTGCGCTGTTGAACGCTAGTCCCGCGTACGCAGCGCTCGCAAGGCACGCTTGCGGCTCGCCATCCCGAAGCGCACCGCCGAGCTTGGCGTGGCGTCTCGTGAACGCGTGATTCAGCTGGGTCGCGGAGCTTTCGCGGAACGACGGCAGCCCCTGCTCGCGTTTGGATGTCGGGACGTAGTCGCCCAGCACCGGCACGCCGGTGTGGTCGTAAAAGGAAGGGTCGCTAGTGAATACGAACCCGGAGCGAGAGGACGAGTCCGCGCGCAGCTCCGCAGAGGTCATGAGCGGCGTGAGGCGCGGCGTCGCCATCGAGCAGCTGACTTTCGCGCTGTCCCGACTGTCGGGAGCTGGTGTGCGACTGTCGTGAACGAATCCCGAGAGTCGGTGTTAAACGTCAAGGTGATTATGATGACCTGTCTGTGCTTTGAGGGCGTTCACTCAATCACGGATTTTATTCGTTCTGACTCCTCGGACAAATCCATGTCTCTCTGACTCCTTGGACACATATGTTTGCAAAGGGGCAATCGACCTCTCTCGCACGATCGCCGACGGGAGTTGAACCTCTGCGAGCTGATATAGGTTGCCTTTCGGTGCGGAATCCGCCAACTTGCGCTGGACGCGCACACTCTCCCTGTCCTACACGCGCGCACGAGCAATGGACCGCTTCGTGGCCGGCGCGCACTTCTACAACTACGACATGTTTGGCAGCCTGCGCGCTGGCAGTGACGCGCACCTGCTCTCGCGAGCGCACGCCGGACTCGCTGCCGCCGCCTTTGCCTCCGCGTTCGTGTACGTTGGACTACGTAGCGGTCTGCTCTACATGGTCGGCGCCGAGCTCGCGTTCTCCACGAACGAGCTCCAAGCAGTCGATCGCCTCGCAGAACTGCCTGCGGCGTTCGCGTTCTTTGTCGGCGTGGTCGCGGACGCGGCGCCCCTCGTTGGCTTCCACCGCAAGGCGTACATGATCGTGGGCCTCCTGCTCGTGCTCGCAAGCCTCGGTCTGCTGAGTGCGGCGTTCTGCTTCGAGACCACAGTCCGAACCGCGCTCGGCGGAGGGTACGTCTACGTTGTCACGCTCCTCATTGGCGCCTCGAGCGTCGGGTCGATGATCAACTTCGTGGCAGCGCACACGCGGGTGGTGGAACTGTCGCAGCGTGAGTCGCTTGGAGACCGCGGTATCTTGCAAGCGCAGTACCTGGTCGCACGCGTGAGTGGCCAAGCGACCGCACGCATCAGCGTGTTCGCTATCAGCCAGATGGACGCGTCGCTGCACGTGCCGCTCGTCATGCTCGTGTTGAGCACAGTGTCGATTGCAAGTCTAGCGACCGTGATCTTGTTCCTGGACGAAGGTGAGGACCGGCGTCGACGTTCAATACGTACCGAGTGCGTCATGTACTGGACGCTCACGCAACAGAAAGCGCTGTGGCGCATTCTCGGCTTCATCTCCATCTATGCGTTCGCGCTCGGCTTCAAGTTCGCACAGGCGGAGCGAGCGATTCAGGCGTGGTCACATGTCAAGTCGACGCAGCGACACACGCTTCTCTCCAACATGGCGGCTGATGGCGTCATGCTTGCCGCAATCGTGCTTTGGCGCCGATGCTGTATGAACAGCCTGTGGCGACGCGTATTTTCGGCAGGACCGATAGTAGCGATCGTGTCGCAACTGCTGCTGCTGTCGCTGACGACCTCGGGGGTGGTTCGGAATCCAGCCTTCTTTGTATTCGCCACGAGCTTGACCGGCGTCCCAACCGCTCTGCTCGCGCTCTCGACGCTCGTGCCAGTGACTGAGATCGCTCAAGAGGGCTCGGAAGGCGGCGTCGTGGGGCTTGCGCTGTCGTTCTACACGATTTCCAAGGTTTTCGCGAGCACGTTCCTCTCGGCGCTGCAGCACGCGACCGTGTTTGCGATCGGTGAGCCGGCGGTGGAAGACTCACAACGCGTGCGCTCGCTTGTGGCAGCCGCTCAGGTTGCGACCTTAGTGGTGCACGCGCTCGCGCTCGGTGGCATTGCGCTGCTGCCACTGCAGAAACTCGACGCGCAGCAGTTGCGGATGTTCGGCGGGTTCACGCGGCATGCAGCGCCGATTGCAGCAGTCGTAGGCGTTGGGCTGCTTCTCTACTGCGTCGTGTTTAATGTGCTGCTGCTGATCCCGAGTACCGCGGTGCTGTTGGCGCCTGCCGATGCCAGTGGCCGTGGTGGCGCAACTGAATCCAACGACATTGACCGGCTGAAGGTCAGCGGGCTGGATTTTACGAAGCCATACACGCGTGGCTGAATGCTGCGCCTGCTGAGCCGCTTAAAGAGGTAGCGCGCGAGGTTGCAGGTGCAAGAGTGGTGTCGTTGCAGGTGCGCCGCATCCGCTTCGAAGTTTGCGAGAGCGCCCATCATTGAGACGAAGATCCGTGACAAGAGAGTGGGATGATATTGTACCCCCGTTAATCGCGATTCATAGTTTGACACCATCTTCTTTGAGAGGGTACAAAATATACAAACGAGTTATTTGGCTATACAATAGCATCTCTAAAACTAATTATTGTTTATGAAAGTTTATCAATATTGAAAAGTTCAGAGTGTCTCACCCCTGTTCTTGTAACACAGACGTGCCAAGAAAGTGAAATCAATCCAGCCAACGCCAGTGCTGAAGCATTTCTATTTTATTTCTAAACACTGTTCACGCACACACCATTCAAAAGGGTCGGCATCTCGTTCTTCTAGCTCGCCGCCGTTGCGCTTCTGCATGTGTGCATGTAAGAGGTGCACGCTACTACAACAAACGCGGTTGGATCGCTGCTGTTGTCGTACAGCGCCAGCCTTCCTCCATTCGCGATCACGTTGGTTGAAATCGCAAATCCCCCGAACGTGTCGATACAAAAGTCTAACGTTTCTAATTCGTCGACGACTTTGCGATCCTGCACATCATCATTCCAGCGTGATCCCTGCTCAACAGCCTCGGTCCCCCCATCTAACAGCGTAGCGGGTCATCGCCAAGAGCCAACTGTGCTAACTTGCCGTCATCACAACCAGGCTTGCCGATTGCGGAGCATTTAGAGACAGCGCCGTCGCTGCTGTCACCGCCATCCACCGCTGTCGTCGCCGCCCCCATCGTTCAAGTCGCCACTCGAAGTGCGGAGCTCCGCTGCTCGCCTCCACCTCCCACGCCTCTCAAATGGAGCCAACAGTCTCCACCTCCGCTCCCAAGGCGCTCATGACACCGCTGGCGCCGCCGCCGCCACCACCGCTCCTCACGCCCGCCATGACCGGGAGCGGGCCACTGCTCCTCTCCACCACAGCAGCCGCTGTCGACGTGCCGTTGAACCTCGCGACGCCGCAGCGCAACAAAGCCGTGTACCCGAGCCGGCGCTTCGAGACCAAGTCGACGTGGCTCCAAAGCGTCTTTGGCGTGCTCTACCTACTCCTCATTGTCGTCTGCGCGTTCCTCAACACAGTCTACTTCCTCTTCCCGCTCGATTACGTGTTCCGGCCGATCCTCGGCCGCAACCTCTACAAGCGCGCCGTGAAAGTGTTTGAAGGACTCTTCTTCGCCATGCTCGCGGGACTGCTCGAGTATGTCGCAGGCGTGAAACTCGTACTTACTACGGACCCAGGCGACGAGAGCCTCGAAGCACGCGATTCGCCGTTCGGGTTCGCGGACCAGACAATGGTGATTTCGAACCACCGCACAGAGATTGACTGGCTCTTTTTCTGGAACCTCGCAATGCGGTACCGGACGCACGACCGCATCCGCGTCATGATGAAAGCAATGCTCCGGTACGCACCAGGCGTCGGCTGGGCGCTCATGCAGCTCAAGTTCCCGTTCGTGAACCGCCACTGGGCGACCGACGAAGAGCGGATCAAGAACGTCATCCACGAGTACCAACAGTACTCGAGCGGCACGTGGCTCGCCATGTTCCCGGAAGGCACGAACCTCGAGCGCAAGTCGCTGGAAAAGTCCCACGCGTTCTCCATGGAGCAGGGTGAGCCGTGCTGGAACTACGTGCTCAACCCGCGCGTGCGGGGCTTTGAGCTGTGCGTTGACGAGTTCGTGCCCGAGTCCATTCTCGACCTCACGATTGCGTACCCAGAGCTCGCAGATGGCGTGCTGCCGTCACCGGTACGTTCTCCCTTCCTTTCTTTCTTTTGGGTATTTAGGTATTTTGTATACTCTGTATACTCTGTATACTGTCTTGGTCATGGTGGAATCAGCAAGTCACTCACAAACTTTTCTCTGTGTAGATCCGCTGTATCAAGGGTCAGTACCCCAAGGAGGTGCACATCCACATGAAGCGCCACAAGAAGGAGAGTTTCGAGCTGAACCGCGAAGACATGAGCGACTGGCTCAAGCAGCGCTTCGCCGAGAAAGAGGAGCTGCTCAAGAGCTTCTACGAGAACCGCGTCTTCCTCGGCAAGAAGGTCGTGTGCGAAGACACGCGCGTCGGCCACCTCTTTATCGCTGGCTGCACGCTCAACCTCGGCGTGCTCTTCTTCACGTACTACATTGTGAGCTGGTACCCGCTCGTCATGCTCGGCGTCTTTGGGTTCTGCACGCTCCACGCCCTCTACTTCGTCAAGAGGTTTGGCAAATAGACCAAGTCCAACAGCACGAGTGGACTCAGAGAACGGGGTCGTCATCGCCCGTCCCGTGTCATAGATAATGACTGCTGTACCATAGAACAACAACATTCCCACTCTGTTATGTTAGTTGCTCAGTTATCCCTCACATACTCGTTATGGACGTGGCTGGCGGCGCGCGGATGGCGTGCGCCACGACTCGGAACCGCGCGCTGGTCTCGCGACAGCGTCGCCGCACGGCAGTCCAAGCTCTACGCAGCGGCGTGCGACCTGCGCCGCCGATTTGCCTGCCAAGTAGCCCGCGAGCACGTCGGCCGAGTCCCGCTGCTTGGAGCGCATTAAGTCGTCTTCCACGCTCGAGAATGTCACTTCAGCAAAGCCGTCTGGTGCCGCATTGGCGCGGACTGCTGCGCGTTGGTAGGCGGGGCCGCCCCTGGCTTGCTGTGCGCAGCTCGAGCTGGCAAAAAACAAGACGCTGAAGACGACTGGGAGCCACCGCATGATAGGTGCAGTATTACAGTCTTTGTGGTCGGATCCTTTGTTGAACTTTGGAGATCCGCGAAGCGACGCAGACGAAAAATCGTACTTATGGCGATAAAAGTGGTGCAACACATAATGGGCAACGAATTGATCACCTGCCTTTCGAGCCGCAAAAACGCAGTCTCCTCACTCTCAGCGACGCTGTCCGACTCACACAAAATGTGTACTTGTAGCTCTCTGCTCGCGGTGCCAACCGAGTGCGCGGTCGTTGGCTGCGAACCGCGTGCATCTTGCGCTCTGCGGCGTATGAGCTCCCAGTACACGTAGCCGTCCGGACCCATAACCCACTTGAGCTAGTACACCAAGAATTTCGTGTACGCCGCGAAGTGCATTGGTCAGTTCGAGGGTCTCGCGTCGATCTCGTCCTCGGGAGTGTTCACATTCGGGTTCGGCGGCGCCTCGGATGCCTTGCACGCGGGGCTGGAGTTGCCCGAACTATACAAAACAAGTACTAGTACGCACCAGAGTAGCCGTTTACCACGGAATGGCTCGTGCCATGAGTCGGAAGCGCTGACCCGCTGGTTTGAGGACTTCTCATTCACATTCTCGTTGCACTCGTCGTACTAGTACCGTACGAGAATGGCTGTATGAGGTTTGTTGAAGCCCTGGGAAAGCCCGTCTGAGGTTCTCATCATCCAGCTGCCCGACCATGCCGGGTAGAACTTGGGCCGTCCAAGTGCGTCCGCTTGGCCCATCCGCGATATCATTTCGCAACACGGCGGCAAAACAGATCGCACACTTACAAAATTGGGTGTAACTGTCAATTTTTAGATCTGTGCATGCCGTTTAGATATGTGTGACTCCAGTCGTGGTGGTGAATCTTGTGATACTGTTAACAGCGAGAAATTCGCAAAAGAGTCACG
>JAASFJ010001115.1:0-11830 GCA_023333755.1 Globisporangium uncinulatum
AGAGAGAGAGAGAGAGAGAGAGAGAGAGATAGAGACGGTAGGGAGTGAGTGACGCGTCATTTCCTCATTCTTGACAGAAGAGCGCATCTCGTTTTACCTCTTTCTCCTTCATCGCGTCCACGAGCTCCTCAATGTCAAGAATCCCAACGTTCTGCTTCGCATTGCCCCTCGTCGCACTGTCAAAGCCGCGCTTGTAGACACAGCTGCAGTCGCATACCGTAAGCGCGCCTTCATCCATCCATCCATTCATCCATTTATCCATTTATCCATACAAACACACACACCTCTTGCGTTTCACAGCGTCGCGACAGGCAAAGTTCTGCTTCGTCCCGCGCATCTGCGCAATCTTGTCGTTCACACAGAGGTGCTCGCGCGACCCGAGCACCGCCATGCGTGGACTGTACGACGTGTTGCGCAGCTCGTGGACCACTTGCTTGAGCTGTGAGTGCGTGCGCGACGAGTAGATGATGCGCGGCACGAGCGGCTCAGCTGGTGCCGCCAGGTCGTCGCTGTTGTCGTCACCTTCGTACGCGAGGCGGTTGGCGCTCCGAGGGTTTGAGGTCGAGTTCGAGCCGCGCCGAGTAAACGCGGCATAGCTAGTGCTATTGCTGGCGTCAGTGGTGCTGTTGGTGGTGCTACTAGCACGCAGGTTGTTCTCATAGTGGCGGCGCCAAGCGAGGGTGGCACAGAGTAGACAGAGCGTCTTGCCTGTGCCTGTGGGACTCTCGAGGATCGCGTTCTGCTTGGACGCGAGCGAGAGGATCACCTTCTCCATGTAAATGAGCTGCGAGTCGTACGGTGGGAACGGGAACTCGACCGCCACGCCGCAGATCTCGAGCTTGGCCACCATGGCTGCTTGCTTGCCAGTCGGTCGGGTCGGGTCGAGATGGTGGTGAGGTGGAACAGTTGTTTTCTGGCTGGTTCATAATCAAAGCGCAAATCCAGAAACGGGCCATCTTGTCAACGCCACATAGCACTTTATATTCGACACGTTCAGTTGAAGACGTGTCGAAAACACCAATCGTCATCATTGTCGAGAAGAAAATGGCGCCAACGTCTCCTTCTTCCGCGTCCCGGACGCTCGTTCTGGCGCTCTACCGGTCGCTCGTGCGCAGCGCGCGCGTGCTGGACAAGCACCGCGAGTTCAAGGCGTTGCTGCCGCGCGAAGTGGTGTGGGACGGCGGCCGTCGTCGCGTTGACTTCTTCGCCACGAACGCGTCGTGCGTCGAAGCTTTGCGCCGCGAGTTTCGGCGCCCACGTGCCGACGCAGCGGCTCTGAGCGAAGCGCTGGACGAAGCATTCGTGCTCACCAAAGGCATCGGCGAGCGTGTGCACTTGCTCTTTGCGGACGAGCGCGACCAGCAGCTACTGCCGCGTGCGCAGCCGCCACCGCCCGTGAGCTTTGACGACGCATACGCAGCCTTGCGACAGCGCCAGCGCTCGCCCGAGGCGGTAAAAGCGCTGGATGACGCATTGCAGCTGATACGTGGCGCCGCTGACGTGCTACGCAGCGACGAGATGCAGGTGACTGACAAAGCGCGCATCGCCAAGGCGTACTACGCGCAGTCAATCGCGCTCTTCCCGACTGCGGACGCACACGCGTACCTCGGCTGGCACTTGTACTTGGACGGCGAGCTTGAGCGCGCAGCTGCCGAGTGCGCGCGGGCAATCGCGCTCGACCCGTCGTTTGGCAACGCGTACAACGACCTCGGGCTCATCCGCGTCCAGCAGGGCGAGGACGAGGCGGCAGCGGCGCTGTTTACACAGGCAAAGCTCGCTTCACGGTACGACGTGCGCCACTTCCCGTCGCTCAACCTCGCGGCGCTGCACCTGGAGCACGACCGGATCAAGCCTGCGTTACATGAGTACATTGAGGCGCTGCGGTGGATGCAGCCGGACGAAGCCGGGGCGATCCGCAACACGGTCGCTGACATTAGCACGTTCATTGTGACAGTCGCGGAGAAGCTGCGCTCGACCGGCTGAAGGGCGTTCGGCGCGGGCAGGACGTGATGGGATCTGGCAGAATCCCTTGGCACCGTCTGCTTCCGCGTTGGAACCCGGGCGAGTGCCAAAACATTTCTCTCTTGCAGGACGAATGAGCCAATTCCGGCGTTTTGGATGCGTCCTCGCTGCCAAAATCCGTGATTGGACAAAAGCTCCGACCAAGAAAGTCAATCGCACATGCGTCGCGAGCGGCGCCGACCGACGCCGCACTTAGGCGCGCACCTGCACGTGCGCAATCGCTACCACTGCGCACCACCCGACTTCTTCGCACTCGCAGCGCAGTACCCGTCTTTCCGCCAGTAGTGCGTCGCGTCGTCGTGACCTGAGCACGTCCAGTGCTCTCGCGCTTTCTCTACTATTGCCTCTCATACGTGTGTGCATATGTGGTTGCGCGCATTGACGTAGTGTCCGCAACGTGGACGACGAAAAGCGCACAGCGGCGCTTGCGTGGGACGACCCATTCGCAGTGCGTGAGCTTACAAAGACGTTGCTGCTACACGACTTCCAGCTGCAGTGGGAGCTGCCGATCGACCGCCTCTGTCCTCCTGTGCGTCTCCCTCTCTCTCTGCGTCCTCCTTCTATACTCGCATTCTCCCCACGAATGACATGTCTATGTGCACCTACCTACCTTAGCTTCCGAATCGACTCAACTACATCCACTGGATCGAAGACTTGCTCCTGGCCGCCAGTGTGGATCCGTTCCCAGCCGCCGACAGCACAGCAAGCGCCCATGAGCCAGTGCGTGGGGTCGACGTTGGGACTGGCGCCAGCTGCATCTACGCGCTGCTTGGCGCGCGTGTAAACAACTGGCGCTTTGTCGCGACGGAGAGCGACGCCGCGTCGTTCGCGTCAGCACAGGCAAACGTGGCGCGTAATGGGCTTAGCGACCGCATCAGCGTGCGCAAAGTCGAGACTGTTCGGCTGCTGCTTGAGCCGTTGTCCACGCCGACACCAGACGAGTTCGGCTCGGATGACGCAGCGAAGAAGGCGACGCCACCAGCAACAACTCCACCGACGACGTATCACTTCTCCATGTGCAACCCGCCGTTCTTTGACGACATGAGCGAAGCGGACACGAACCCACAGACGAGCTGCATGGGCAGCGCGAACGAGATGGTGTTCCCAGGCGGCGAAGTCGCGTTTGTGGGCCACCTGATCGCCGACAGCCTTGAGCTGCGCACGCGCGTGCTCTGGTACACGACAATGGTCGGCCGGAAAGCGTCAGTGCGCAAGATCCTGGCGCTGCTGCGGGCCCAGCAAGTGCCGCACATGCGCACGACCGAGTTCTTCCAGGGCCGCACGAAGCGCTGGGGTGTCGCGTGGACGTTCGTGTCAGCACTTGCGGCGGACGCCAGTGCGTCGGTGCGTCTATAGAGTCGCAACAGACTGTTGTTGTTGTGTGGTGTGTGAGGGTGGATCCTCGTCGAGGTCGTCGGACTGACTGACTGACGTTTGTTTGGCATGCTGCTTGTAGAGCTACAAGGTGCTAGGCAAGCGGAAGGAAGCGCACCGTCGGCGGGAGATGACGTTTACCGTCCCGTTCGCGAGCGGCGGCGACACGACCACGAGTAGAAGAAGTGACAGCGACAGCGGCTGTGCGACGCTACGTGAGGTGGTCGAGCGCGTGCGCGAGTTCGCGGCCCGCGATCCGTCAGTCGTGATCGACGTAAGTGGGGACGGGACGAACGACGACAGCGAGGACGAGGACGAACGTGCGAGCGGGAGTGGGGGTCCAGCGAAAGACGGCAGTTACGCGGACAGCTACGCCTTCTTTCGCATCCAGAGCAGCACTGAGACCACGGGCGATGATGCGAGTGGTGCGTTCCAAGGTCGCCTCGAGATCTCGAACGACTCGTCAGTAGCGACAACGACGACGACAACGATGACGCGAGGGTTCGAGGTGACAATCGCGTACGAAGGAGGAGCGCGGAGTGCGTTCTGGAAGGCGGCCGACGCACTGAAAGCGGCGACTGTGCGCTCAGGACGCCAGTGGCGGCGGCGGCGACTCGTGGAGCGTGAGGACGACGCCAGACCGGAAGGCGCAACGGAAGCGAAGCAGCACTTGTAAGTGCTCGCATGGGCAGCTGGGATTCCTCAAACACGCAAGATCCAACCATGTACGCAATGTAGTCATGCACTCCCCGCCTCGTCTCTCTCTCACGCCCCAGTCACACACAAGAGACACTGTTCAAGCATGGCTGCCTCCGCCCGCGACAAACGCATCGAGATCGTCGTCGCTGTCCATCAGCAGTGCTGTCGTGAGCACCATATCGTCGGGGGTCCGAGCCGCCCTCGCTGCCGCACTGGCTAGCGGCTTGCGTCGAAAGTTGTTGTACCAGCCGCCTTCGTCCACTGTTCGCTGCGCGTACCGCTTGCACAAACACGGCTCACCTGTGCGAATGCGCTTGCCGTTCACGCTGAAGCTCGAGGCCCGCGACGATCCGTTGCTCCCACGCACGCGGTGCCCAAGGTTGTGTGGGTGGTGCGGGATCCCTGACAGGATCGGGATGCTGCTCGTCTCAGGCTGGCACGCAGCCTCCATCGCTTCGCGGAGTGCGACGCTCGAGTCGACAGCAAAGTAGTACATGGCTGTCCCATTCGGCTCGAACGCGCGCGCGTGCTTGGCGTGGTGCAGCAGCCCCGCGTCCATCCACGCGTTGCCCATGCGCGCAGCTTCCACGTGCGAGTTGACATACTTGTGGTCCACGAGCATGTCGGCGGCGCCGATGCCGAGGAAGTGCTTGTTTGAGCTGCTGCCGCTCGCGCCCGTGACGACGACAGCAGCCGGGCCGCTGCCGACAGCCGCTTCGGACTGGAGTGAGTACGGCTGCAGCTCGTCCATGACGTCGACAATGAACGCGGCTGAGAGCGTTTCCTGCACTTCTTCGAGCACTGCAATCACTGCGAACGCTGACGGTCGCAGCCGCGGGTCGGGCTGCCACGCACGCTGGATGACGTCACGGAGACTCGCTGGGAGACTCGGGTCGAGCGCTGGTCGCATGCCACGCAGCACCATGTCGAACACGCACAAGTGGCTGCGGCTTGGGAACTTGTCGACGCCCGGGTTGAGGATGTCCCAGAGCGTGATCGCGAGCGAGTAGACGTCAGCGGCCTGGTCGTAGTACGCGACACCGCCTCTGCCGTTGATCACCTCTGGCGCCATGTAGTCCGCTGTGCCCTTGACAGTCATGTTGCCGAGGCTCCCGTCCTCGCGGACCGTGTTAATGGACGACGTGGACCCGACCGCGTCGTCGACGTCGGTCGTGCTCGGGCGATGCGTCTTCTTGAGCGTGGCGTTGGCCTTCATGTAGCCATCATTGTCACTGATAGGGGGTGCCGACGTTGACGCCGAGAGCATTGCGAGCGTGCGCGACTCGCCAAAGTCCGACAGCTTGACGTTGCAGTGGACGTCAACGAGGTAGTTGCACGGCTTGATGTCGCGGTGGATGAACGGCGGCGAGAAGCTATGGAGGTACGCGACAGCCCGAGCGGCGTCGAGCATGTAGCCGACGCTGATGAGCAGCTGCTGGCGCGCGGGCTCGTACGGCCGACGCGCGTGGACGCGCATGACGTCCTCGAGGCTGCCTTGGCAGAGCTCGAACACGAGGCAGATCGCAGGTGGCGACACGCACATGCCAAAGAACGTGACAATGTTCGGGTGGTGCAGCAGCCCGCAGAGTGCGGCCTCGTGCGAGAAGCCAGCGATGACGTCCTCTGTCACACTCGCAGGCTGGTACACCTTGATTGCGACCTGCACGCGCGACTTGAGCGTCCCACGGAAGACAGTAGACGTGGTGCCGACACCGATCTGCTGCCGCATGCTGAGGTGGGAGAAGTCAATGATGTGCTTGCGGTGCAGTTCGATGAGCACGTGGAGCCCCTGCGACGACACGCCTTCGTGCATGTGGCTCCGCTGTTTGAAGAGGTCCTGCAGCGCACACGCGCGCTCGCCCATGCCGCGCCAGTAGCCTGTGTCGGCTTTGAGCACGCGCCAGATCACGAGCGGATTGAACGCGATCCAGACGAGCGTCGCGTACAGCGCGTACACGGCTTTGGCGCGCGTCTCGGGGTTCATGAGCAGCACCATGTGCAGCGTCGTGAGCCCGTACCGGACGATGTTGTAGACTGCGAGCTCGCGGAGCGTCCGTTTCGAAGCACGACCGGGCGGCCAGATGAACACGTAGACCGAGAGCAAGAGCCAGAGCGCACGCAGCGGATGCAGCCACTTGACGTACGTGAGCTGCTTGGCTGGGTCGCCGTAGGTCGAGACGGCCCAGATGTACGGGATCGTGTACCCCGAGAGCACGAACGAGATGGCGAGCGCGCGTCCGAGCGCTGGCAGCGACACGCTCTTCTGCAGCATGAAGACGAGGATGGCGACAAAGTCGAACTGGTGCGCCGAGTAGAGCGTCTCGAGCACGACAGGCGGGATGTACACGTCGTAGAAGCCCGTGGTGAGCGTGACAGTCATGAAGACGACGAAGAGTCCGTTGAAGACCGCGAGCACGATCAGCAGCGGCTCGAACGCTGGCAAAATGATCTTGCGCGCGGCCGCGTCGTCGCCTCTACGGGCCGCCTCGCGCTTGAAGCGCAGGTGCACGACGAGCGCGGTACAGAGGAGCCAGAGGACCGCGAACTCCAGCAGGAGAAACACGAGCGTGACGCGCGCCGTCTGGGCGGCTTGGTCGAGCGAGTGGTCTGCTGGAGGCGGCACTGCCGGCGGCAGCGAAGACGGTGACGACAAGGCCGGCTCGTTGAGCGCCATGGTAACGATGGGGTGATGGTGGTACGCACGGACGCCGAAGAAGTAGCTCAGGTCGGGGTCGACCGCGCTGGGCTGCTGCTGGAGAGAGAGCACTTGAGGAAGTGATGCACTTCTGCAGCTTCTGGTGGAAGGGCGGCGATGACCAGTCGGCCGTTACAGGCCGGTACACTGCGGTGTAACGGTCTGGCCTCCAGTCCACGAGCTGCTTCTTCGCCTGTGCCATGAGAATGCCATAGCCATCCGGGAAGGTGGCAGGCAGGCTGGCTGGCTGGCTATGGGGATCGTCCATAGGCGCTGCTGCGGCGCTAAGCGCAAGTGGCGCTTTCGCATTTAGAAGTATCAACCCAAACACAAGACTGAAGTGTTGACACATTTTGGTATCACATACGCGCATCAAACTGTTGGCGATGGCGACCCCCCCCCGCGTCCGCACCTGCGAACCTCCGCACTTTCGCCCTCTTCCCATGGACCGCTCTGCGTGGAGCTCGGGCGCCTCCAGCACGACCGCATCCGCAACATTTGCATCCAGGCGCACGAGGACCACGGGAAGACGACGCTCAGAGAACGCAGACGACAACGACACCAACCCCGACAGGGCACCAGTCGGCGACGAAGCCATCACGAACGAGACAGAAGTGCTCGAGAACGAGCTCTCTTCTCGTCTGCGAGCGGAACGTGCTCTTTGCCGCTCTGGGGCGACTTCTACTACATCAACAAGACAAAGAAGATCGGGACGAAGCCAGTGAGTGCGACCAGTGTGACGATGTTCTGTTCGTTCGTGCTCGAGCCGATCTGGACCACGGCCCGCGACGTCGGACGCAGACATGCGCAACCTTCGCACGCTCTTACGCCAGCTTCGCGTGAGTAAGCTCATGACTGATCGCGAGTTGCGGACGACAGACCGTCGGCTCGCGACCCAGGCCATCATGCGCAAGTTGCTCCCGCTCTCGTCTGCAGTCCTCAAGATGGTCGCCCGTGCGCTCCGAGCCCTGTCGCGGCCCAGACGGTCGCGGCCTAGGCCCGACGGGCCGAGAAGCTCTGTGCGATCGCACTCGCGGACCTCGTGCGGACCGAGCGCCACGCGACGGTTTTCCGCGCGCTCCAGGCGCGCGACGACGTCCCGACAGTCGTGTACGTGTGCAAGACGATCTCAGCCGAAGCGAATGTGCTCTCAGACTGCCACCGAGCCGGGTACGCGCCGACCGACGAGATCTACTTCGGTGTCGGCCGCGTGTGCTTGGGCGTGCTCCGTGCAGAGCAGCCGATCTACGTCCTCGACCCCAAGTTCCACGTCGACAGCGACAGTGGTGACGCAGCGGTGAAGCACGTGACGCGCGTCCGAGCGGCGTGCTGCGTCCGTACATGCTCATGGGCCGCGAGCTCCACGCTCTCGACGCTGTGCCAGCGGGCAACATTGTCGGCCTTGTCGGGCTCCACAAACACGTGCTCAAGACAGCGACACTCTCGTCGACGCTCGCGTGCCTGTCGCTGACCAAGATGCCGTTCCAAGCCAAGCCGATCGTGGTGTTGCAGTCGAGCCAGAGGACCCGCATCACTTGCGCTCGAAGCGGGGCTCCAGCGACTCTACCGCTCGGACCCGACCGTCGACGTGCATGTCCAGGAGACTGGCGAGCACGTGGTCGTTGCGGTCGGCGAGCTGCACCTCGAGCGCTGCATCAAGGACTTGAGAGAGCGGTTCGCCAAGGTCGCTGTGTATGTGTCTGAGCCGCTCGTGGGCTTCCGCGAGAGTACCACGTACGGCTCCGTATCGTCGCACCAGGAGACAGTGATCTTCAAAGACCTGTTCGCCGCGAGTGCGGCTGCCGACCCACCAGTGGGCGTTATCGCTTCTCCTGCTGGTGTCAACACCCATTTGGTCCCAGCTGCAGTTCAGCACGCGATCGCGAGCTTCAACCCTTGGGGTTGCTTCAAGATGCGACCACCTTCGGCGACGGAGCGATCGATCATCTTCAGCTGGGTCGTGCGAGTCGAATACCTTGAGGACGACCGCCCAGTGCTCGCGTGGTTGTGTCTGGCAGACGCCAGCTGCCGGACAAACGCCGCGATGTTTGTGTTCTCGTCCGGTAGGACCTCAAAAGCTACCAAGCATCTCAAGGTCAAGCACGGCGTCGTGTCGGAGAAGACTGCAGCGACCGAGAAAAGAAAGCGGAGGCTCGACGACGACTTGACGCGCTTGACTTCATCCCAGCTGTTCCGGAACGACCCCAGTCGCCTCCGTGCTCTCCTTGCCACCCGCCGAATCATCAACCTCAGCTTGCCCTTCTCATTCGAGGAGGCGCTCGACTCTCGGGTGATCGAAGCTCTGGTCGTGAAGCCGGAGCTGCGGAGCGTAATGAATCGGCAAACGATCACGAGGAGCATTATCGAGCTGTACACGTCGACGAAACAAGAGATCGTCTCGTTCATCGGCGCCAACACGCTCGTCGACTCCGGCAGCCTAACCATGATGCTCGACTTCTGGTCGTGCCCAACGACACGGCGGAAGTTCCTGGGGCTTCGCGTTTACATGGTGGACGACACGTGGGCCTTCCGGTCGTTCCGCATCGGCACTAGACAGTTCAACCCGTCGTATGGAGAGAGGGACCGCGGAATTCAAAGGCCACTCAACTTGGGTCCAAGCACTGATGGATGACTTTGGGCTTTCTCGAGAGGACTTCTTTGGAGCCGTCAGCGATGCCGGCTCTGACGTGAAGTCGTTCTTGACTGCGAAGATGAGCCTCCCGTGGGAGTGGTGCTTTGCGCACCTTGCGCACGCTGCGACTAAAGCGGCATGCGGACTGAACTCCAACGCTGCGGGTGTGTCGTCAAACCAAGCTGCCGCGCAGCTTATCCGACGTGTCCAGCAAACCATCTCGACGATCCGGAGCGCCGAGAAGATGGGCACCCTCTTTGAAGCTTTGGTTCAAGCAAGGTCGGGGTCGGGGTCAGGAGCGCGGCTCGTTGCGTTCAAGCCGCATCGGTTTCTGGGGCTGTCGCAGGCGCTGGAGCGCGTGCTACTCCACTGAAGTGCCCTCGAGGAGTGGTACACCGCGCGCACAAGGAAGGCAACGCGGGACGGATCTCCAGCTCTCGAGCCGTTCCCCCTCAGCAACAAGAAGGCGGACGTGGAGCAGTTGTTCTCCATCCTGCGTCCGATCGCTGGGTTCAACCGAAGATCGCAAGCGGAGAAGGCAAACCAAACAGACGTCCTGCTGCACTTGTTCGTGCTGCGCCGAACGACTATCGACCCAAGCCAGCCGCTGCGGCAGCACAAGAACTCTACAAGGGGCCGCATTGGTGGCCGGTTGCTGCGCTCGGCGAGGTCGCAGCAACTACCAGGCGACTGCTGTGTGAGGCTTTCGATGACCGGTACTTCTGCCGGTACACGTCGTACCAAAAAGCGCTGAACTCGCAATTCATCTTCGAGCTCCAACTGCGTCTCCATCCGCTGTACAAGCAGCCAGACGTGGCGTTGAACAAGGTCGTGCAGACGTGTAGCAGGGCGTCAGAGACCCACTGGAACGTCGAACACGTCAACAAACAGATCAGCGAGCGTATGCGAGGCGTGATGATCAAGGTTGCCGGGGTGCAACTCGACGAGCCTGCTACTGCCGTACCAGGTCAGCTCTACATTGACGAGTTCACGTCAGAGTTTGGGCGACCAAACACTGGAGACGAACCGGAGGTGCGGGGTGTAGCGGAGCGCCAAGTCCGCGACGACCTGGAAAGGTGGATGCAAGATACGCGGGTGCTGTCGATGATCGACGGGGAACGGGAGACGCTGCTTCAGTTCTGGAAGCGGATGGAAATTCTCTGGAATTTTTCCAGAGTTATTCCGAGATCTGACTTGGTCAACCTTTTCTGAAAATATTTTCTGATTTTTGACCGTTCGGGTAACCTTCATGCGAACTTTTCTAGATATGCTAAAATATTTTCTTGAAAAATCAGAAACTGAAAATAATTTCAGGTCGTCCCAAGAGGTCTAAGTCTGTCCTCGGGAGACATCTCCTAAAATCAATTTCGTACGTGAAACATGTATGCCACATTCATAAATTCATAGAGTAATCGGTCGTAAATGGTACGTTTTTGGCGAGATTGTTGCTTGTTCTGGGGTGGTAGACAATTCTCTCCCTTGTATAGAAATGTCCGCCCTCGGCAGACACGCCGAAATGTTCGGATTACATTTCCGACTACCCTTCTATTTGTCCTTGTGTTGGAAGATGCTGTGCTCTGCTGTCACCGAAAAACTACAAAAACGGAAAGCCTTTTGCATCATTATCTCCATGCAACAATTATGGCGGTGTTGGCTTTCAGTACAGTACCTGTACAACAAGGCGGGAACAGTGATGTGACTGACCTCCCATTTAGAAGCGTTTATTATCATGGTCTTCATCACGGTGATTGATACCTCACGGCTCAAATTCCAGAGCTTTACCGGGCATAACACGGCACTGTTTCAAGGTCCTACCTGATACTACCGAAAGTGGCTCGGATGCTTTCTGCTGTGCCAGCCTCGTCCGCGCAAATGGAGCGCGACTTCAGGGTCAGCGGTTTGATGGTGTCGCGATAGCGAGCCAGCCTCGCATCGTCGAGCATTGATATGTGCTCGTTTCTTCGTCGCAACAGTGCTTTTGTCGACATACTCCAGTGTGAAGCGATCGCCCCAAAGCGCATCGACGAATACGTCCCAACAAACGTGGCGATGCCACTTAAAGGAACGTCGAATGCAAGCGAATTGGACGAGCTCATCATCAACCCCTTTAACGCCGCATGGATTGATGCAAGCGAGATGCACAGTTCAGACGACGAGGCCATGTAAAAAGAACACGTGTTCACCTCTCTATCGCGGCACTCGCCACTTCGTGCTTGTGAGTGGGCTAGTAGATGACGCCAAGTGGTGCTTGAGCCCTTGCAGCTGCTCGATGCTGTTCGCTACGCTTGTTCGACCGATGAGATGTTGCTGACGCAGCGGTGCCACGCGCGGAGTGTCGCCGTCATGCACCAAGGCCCCTTTGTAGCCGTCGGTGCGCGTCGAACTTGACGACAGCCGCGCGCGCTGCT
>JAASFJ010001116.1:0-11827 GCA_023333755.1 Globisporangium uncinulatum
CGACGCCGTCGTGGCTCGCAGACTCGCGCTCACGCTGGTCGTTCGACCACTTCATGAGGTAGTTCTGGAAGTAGCGGATCGTGAAGCTGTAGATGATGGCGCGCGTCCGGAGTGCGTCCCGCAGCCACGCCGCGACACACGCCGCCAGTTGGCCAGACACGCGGCTCTCGGCAGTGCTCGCAGTGGACGCGAGGTGGCTCTGGAAGCCGAGCGCGTGCTGCGCGAGGTCCCGCTCGTGGACAAGCACGACGCTGAGCTGCACGCCGTGGCGGTCGCTCTTGAGCTCCAGCAGCAGCAGCAACGCTGGAGCCGCGCTGTTTCCAGTGGTCGCGTTCGCTTGCCAGCCCTTGATCTTTCCTCGCGCCTTGCCTAGGAAGTAAAAGTACTCGGCGAACCCGTCGCTGTCAGCCCCGAACGCACTCCCGACCGAGAGCGCCGCGAGCGACGGCGCCGACGCCGACGGGCCTCCGAGTCGCCCGGGCCGAAGCACGCCGACGTTGCTCTGTTCGCGAGCGTGCTGAGGTGGCGGAAGCCGAGCGCGCGGAGCTGCACGGCGTACTGCTCGTAGAATGCGTGCGCGATCTCCATGCGCAGCTGGAAGATGTTCTTCATGATCTGCTTCTTCATCTCGCGCACTGCGTCCCCTTCGCTCGCACACATGCCCACGACCGTGTGCTCGGTGTAGAAGTTGGCGATCGTGCACCGTCCACGCGTTGCCTGCAAACACAAACTCCTTCTTGTACGAGAGCTGGTTCACGAGGTCCTTGGACGATTGGAGCGCCCGCAGGTGCCCGTCCTGCATGTCGGCTTCCATGTACTCGTCGTCCACTTTCACCACCTCCAACCGCTCGGCAAACGTGACGCGGAACCGCTGGCGCACGAGCTCGTGGCCGCTCTGCATCATGCGACGCACGACGGTCAGCGACACGGCTTCGTCCATCTCGTCGCCCGCACCCATGTGCGCGAGCTTCTCAAACAGGTTCAGGCTCACGCTGTGACTCGTCGACCGGTCCTCGAGCTGCTGCCAGCGCGTCTGCAACGCCTCGCTCAAGTGCCCGAGCGGTTTCGTCCGTCGCTGCTCGTCGGCGTCCGTCGTCTTGGCGACAGTCGCTCCACGACCGTGACTTGCGACACTGTCGTGATACTTGTACCGCGGTTCCCACGTGAACTCGAGCTGCTTCCGCCACGAGAAGCTCACACTCGCCGCGTCGTTCGGCTCCAGCGAGCCCGGCCGCGAGAAGCTGGACCCAAAGGTAGACCCAGTGTGGCTGTTCGCGGGCGACGCGCTTCCAGTCCGCAGACTCAGTCGCCTCGATCCAGCTATGTCCCCTCCAGTCGGCAGCCCACTTGGCGCAGCTTTCCCAGTCGTTGCGCCAGCAACATCGCCAGCTGGGCTGCTCGCGGTACCGTCGGGGCGCCGCTGCCAGTCAGCACCGCCCCCTCCGTGTTCGTGAGCGGAAAACCCACGGAGCGATAGCGTCTCCACTCGCTGGCTTCTACGACGCGCCGGGGCCTCCGCCAGGGCGACCTGGGAGCGCACCTCGCGCACGAGCTCGCGCAGCAAGCAGAGCCGTCGCAGCTCCAGCGTCCCCGCACATCCGAGGAGCAGCGACACCTCCGCCCCCATTCGACCCGTTGCCATTGTACTCCGGCAAACCGACTCTCCCTCCTCCAGTACTCCTCGCTTGGTCGGCGACGGCGTGCTTCGCTCGAGCTTCAACCCTGTCGACGATCCGGACCGACCGCTTGCCGACAGCGCCATCGACGGGCCACTCGTGTCGACCCCACGCAGACTCCGCGACGATGACTGGGTCGACACGTCGCGATGCAGCTCCGGCTTGGTGAGGAGCCCGGGCCCCGCAGCCTTTAAGCTCGCATTGCTCGGCGCGCGCGGCCGGTGCATGTCGCTCTGGTCCAACGCCAGCGTGTGCCTTCACGCAGGTACTTGCCAAGCAAACTCCCATCGACGAGTCGCAGGAGCGTCGCGTCGAGCAGCCTCGGAAAGGCCGCGTTCCCTGTCAGAACCGCCACTGCGGGCTTCCAGAACTCGACAAAGCTGACGCTAAAGTCCTTTGGCAGCAAGAACGAGGTCTTCCCGACTGCGCTGCCGCGGCCGCTCACGTACAGCTCTCTCGGCTGCACGACGCTCCACCCGAGCGGAGCCGCGTGCGGCAGCCCACTCTTCTCGAGCAGCAGACTCCGGACGAGCGCTTCCCGGAGCTTCGACCACGTCAGGATCCGCGCTAGTTGCACGAGCGCGTCCACGACTGCCACGCTCATGTTGTAGCCGTGCACCTGGACGCCGCCGCTGCACAAGACCTCGAACACGTAGTAGAACGACCGCCGTGTGTAGCACTCGCTGTCGGCTGGGGCGGTGGCGTCGGCGTTCGAGCCGGCGGAAGCTGGAGCGTGCAAGCACTGCTTCTGGTAATGCAGCAACTCGTTCTCAGAGAACTCCCGTATCGATGCAGCAGGTAGGGAACCAGTCGACGACGCGAGCTGGTTGTTGGACCCACTCTTGTGCAGCTCGGACGCGCCTGTGGGAGACAATGCCCACGGCAAAGAGAGCTTGTCGGCCATGTCCGACATCTCCGACTGGATCGAGTCCGAGTGATGCAACGACATCCCCCGTAACGAGTGGTGACTGGCGACGAGGCGTTCGGTCGCAGTCAATGGAGCCTCCGAGGTGCTCGTGAGATCGCCTACTCCTGCCTGCAGTTGTGGGATCATCCGGAAGTACTGACGGCAGCTCGTCTCACTCCACAAGTCGCCATGACCAGCAGCGTCCACCTCGTGAGGTGCGTACTCGCTAGTAGCTGTCGCTTTCGAGAACGTCGACGGTCGGAGCCTCGGCGGCACGCACTGCAGGAACGACTGGAGCTGCTGGACGACGTGCTGCACGTCCCACGGCGCGATCGGCGACGGGAACCGCAGCTTCGTGACAGTCGCTGACGACAGGTGCCACGACTTCTCAAACAGCGACGTCAGGTACTGCACTTCGTGTGGCGACACTGGGGCCGGAGGCTCTGGGAGCGGCTGCGGCGTTGCGTGGGCCCCTCCAACTCTATCGGCTATGGCTTTCAACGTCGCTTCGATCTGGTAGTCCAACATCGCTTCCCAGAGATTCAACTCGAGCAGCCGTGTTAGTTCGCTCGCGATAATGCTTCCTCGGATCCAGATCTGACAGCGAACCACGCGACGGGGTCCGGACGCATCGCCACTCTCCTCGTCTGTCTGCTCTACTACGACACTGTCAAAGTCCTCGAGCGACTTGACAGTGTGGTTGTGCTCGTCGTCGTCCTCTTTGTCGACGGCCTCGACCACGTGGTTCCGGATCAACTCGATGCGAAACACCGCAAGTCCCTTCCCAATGCGCGACAGGAAGCCAGGCGAGAGACGTAGCTCCGGGTTCAGATTCAGTACGAACGACGCTTGGTCCTCGACAACTGGAGCGACAGCACCACCAGCACGACTCGTTCCACGCGGCGACAGAAACACTGGCGACACCACCTCCGGGTTCGTGCTGCTGCTGCTGTTCTCGACCACCGGACCGTCGTCGACCACGAAGAACAGCGACGGGTGCGACAGCGCCGGGTCGTGCGCTCGAACAGACTGTGGTCGCTCGCTCACAGGCTCTTTCTCCGGTGCTAGGATCGAGCGTCGCCATCCTCCCAGCGCCGCTCCTCCAAGCTCACCGGCCGCGTCCCCGAGACCACGCTCCGGCCACGTTGCTCATGTTGCGCACATAGGTCGCAGACGAGAGCGTCTGCGACAGAAACTGGAGCAGTGAGGCGGCGTCCGCGAACTTTGTAGGCAGCACAAACTCGAGCACTTGCGTCGGCCTTCCGTCGGGCGGACACACGAACGCCATGTCGGACGCACTCAGCTGGAACTTGGCATTGCGCGCCAGGAGCTTCATCAGGATGAGCTGCGTCGCTTCGTCGAGCTTCCACTCGAGCACGCGGCACAGCTCCTGAGCGACTTCGTCGCCGGCCGCGCTCATACCAAACACTTCGAGCAGAATGCCAGCGACGCCAACAGACGACGACGACGGAGACGACGGCGTGCCTCCAGCGCCACTGGGAGCACTGCCATTGCTGATACCAAGGCGGGGCCCTCGCTTCCGGTCCGGCTTGTCCCCCTCGGTCGCTTGCTCCTGCTGCTTGATGCTTATCTTCATGTAGAAGATGTGGCCACCGCGGTCGCGATGGACAAACACGTGCCGGCGGTTGTGCACTTGGAACTGCTCGAGCGCTGACGTGCACAGCATGTTGAGCGCCACTGTTGGCGACAGGCGCTCGTGGAGCTTGAACAGCGCCGAGTACTGCAGCTCGCACTGGAACTGGCCCGGCCAGAAGAACGGCTCACTCGCCGCTCCCGAGCCAAACGACGCCGAGCCCGGGTCTTTCCGCCGAGGCGAGCGCGGACTTGAGACCTGGCTGCTCGGTGCTGGGAGCAGAATGTCGCTGCACGACCGCGTCTCGTGCAGCTGGAGGAGCAGCAGGTACTGGTTCACACGCTTGCGCGCTTCGAGCACGCCCAGGTGCAGTCGCGTGAGCGCACTGAGCCGATTAAATGCCGGCGCTGACGCTGCTGGAGACTGGTCCGGATGATGCAGGTGGAGCAAGATGCGGTCGTTCTCGACCGTGAAGAATGTCCAGAACGGGATCTCAAAGTTCTCCTGGTCGGTCGCACTGGCCACAACTTCTGGTGCGTCCGTCTCGGTCCGCTCTTTGGGCTCGACCACAAAGTAGACGTCGCCCGCGTGGTGTACGCGCAAGGAGGCGTTGGCTCGTTTGAGTTCCTCCTTCAAGAGCTCGACCGGGTTCTCGGTCGTGTCGACGCTGCTGCTGGTGACAAAGTTAAGCAGGTAGGCGGCCGTCGTGAGCGATGCACCGGCGAGTCTTCAAACAGCTGCTGCACGAGCTGGCTGATCGCCGGCGCGATCATGTTCGCGGCCCGCAAGATCGCGAGCACCTCCATGCTGCACCACTCCTTAATGTCCTGTCACACGCGCTTCAGCGCCTGGCGCTGGAACAGCGGCAGTGCGGAGAGCACCTGCGCTCGGGAAGCGACCGGGTGCTTCGCTCCGTGGACGCTGTCGTCCATGTCGAACTGCGTACGTGGCTGGTTCGGCGACGGCGAATGGTGGCGCGAGAGGAACGCGCCTTGTTCGTTCGGCAGCGTGAGCGTGACGAAGCGGAGCGCAATCCGTGTCGACGGCGTGTAGCACGCTGCGCAGTGCTTGAGGCACCCAAGCACAGCCCCGTGTGACATCCGAAGGTACTTCATCGGGGTTGTCAGGATGTCCTCCGGTGTTGCTCACGACACTGTCGAGTGTCGGAGAAGGAGCACGCCTTCGTACTCGGTCGCAGCGTCTTCATACCGCATCTCCACCGCCAATCGCATCGCCTTGATCCACGGGGACAACGGTCGGTCCCAGTTCTCGCCCCACTCGACTTCACGACGCGACAGCGCCTCCGCGCGACTCCCGAGCGCCGACGACAGGGAGCTGCGCTAGCTCTCAAAGCCGACGATCGAGTTGACATCTTTCGTTTCGCAGTAACTTTTGCAGAGCGCGAAAAGAGCCGAGTCGAGGTCGGCTGCCGAATGCTGAATGTCGGTGAGGCTCGGTGGTGTTGGGGACTGTGCACGCCCCGGTGCGAGGAGTCTTGTCAACCGACGAGTCGCGGCCGAGACAACTGCGTGCGCGTGGTGCCTCGAGAGCTCAGGTCTCGAGAGTGCCTCTGAGATGTCCAATAGTAGCGGGCGGATTCGGCTGAGCCAGTCCTCGCACACTTGATTGTTCGCTCGGAAGAGCATGACGTCTTGTGCGCTTCGCTGTCCGGGTCGCTTTGCTCGCCTCCGGCAGCGAACGTCGCGTTCGAGATGTAGAGTTCTAGTGCGCCGACAAACTCGAGCACCATCGACTTGAAAAGGCAGCCATCGACCGCGCCAGTGTGCTTCTGCTGCTTTTCGTCGACCGTGTTGTCCCCGTTGGCTGGTGCGACGCTCAACAAAGTTCGCTTTGGTGCTTGGATAAATGATGGAAACAGTACCTTTTCGTGCGATGGATTCGTGTGGTGGATGGACGATAGATGAGTGTCAGATTCATCAAGAAAAAATGGATCTATTTGATGGTGACGTGGTCGCCACGGACCAAAGCGCGGACGAACATGCTCCAATCAAGCGAATGAACGGAGGGGTGGCCTCCACGCTAACGACCGTCCCGAACGCCGAGTTCGACGAGGTCGTCGCTCGTATCATGTGCGTTCGCCCGACACCAATTTTTGCCTTCCTTTCTTGTAGACTCATTCCGTGCACGCAGCACAGTGTGAACCCGCAGACAGCGCTCGCCGAGCTCCCAAACGCGCTGCTGCGCCGCGAATCCGACGGGTCGACGCTGCTGCACGTGATCGCGGGCTGGAGCCGCTGCCAGGACCTTGTGACACAGCTCTTGCTTGCGGGAGTGCCGGTGGACGTGGAGGTGGGTCGATGAGTGCGTGGTGGCGCGGTCCCACTTGTGTCCTGTGAGACGTGTGGTCTCGACTGACGATACCGGTATTGATGTGAAATGCGAAATCCGACAGGACAAGTCGGGATGGACACCGCTGCTTGAAGCCGCGCAGGAGGGACAGATCGCGACGTGCCAGGTGCTGCTCGCGCACGGTGCGACGCCGGACTTGGCGGTGCACGCGCTCACGCCGCTCCGAGCTGCTGCCGAGGTCGGCAACGCCGAGATGACCAAGTGGCTACTCACACAGCCGGGGACGTGGTCCGGCAAGTGGGACAACGCGTTCTTCGCGTTCCTGCTCGAGAAAACGCCGGACGCAGTCGCGACATACCTCGACGCATTCGCGACCGTGCTGAACCACTCGAAGCGCGGCTTCGTAGCGGTCAAGTACTCGGGCTTGCGCGCACTCTACGGCGAGCCAGACGTGCCGGTCGAGGCCACCGCGCTCGCACTCATCGTCCAGAGCGCAAACGCGCGCGACATTCTGTCGCACCGAGCGATCAAGTACGTCGTGCGCGCCAAGTGGAAAGCGTTCGGGAAGAGTATGTTCCGGCGCGAGTTTGCGGCCTACTGTACACTGCTAGTCGCGTACTTTGTGCCGACCGTGTGGGCAGACCCCGACTGGATTCAGCTCGCTAGCGCGTTCGACGTCGGGGTCGCGCTCTCACGCGCCCTCTCGTGGAGCTGCTGCGCGTACCTGCTCCTGCGAGTCGAGCGCAGTGAGTTTCTCGGCGGCTCGGCAAAGAACTACTTGTCGTCGTTCTGGAACCAGCTCAACATTGTCACGTACGTCGCGACGATGGCGACCGTGCCGCTCGAGTTTGTCGCTACGCTCATGGACGTGCGCAACAGCATGCTCGCGTTCGTCCTCGTCGCGCTCTGGCTCAACTTGCTGCAGTTCTTGCAGATGTCGACCGAGAGTGGGCTGCTCATTGCAATGATGTCGCACATGGCCAAGGACGTGTACCGCTTCCTGCTGCTCTACGCGGTCTTCCTCTTTGGCTTTAGCGGCGCGTTCTACATCCTCCTGCGCGGCAGCACGGGCTTTGAGACCTTCACGAACGCGTTCCTCACGGTCTTCCTCATGCTCTATGGGCAGCTCACGTTCGACACGTTCAATGCCACGACTGGCTGGATCTGGCACGCGAGTGTCGGGCTGCTCATGGTCTACCTCCTGAGCGTCGTCATCGTGCTGCTCAACATCCTCATTGCCATGATGGCAAGCACGTATGCGGACGTGTGGGAGTCGGCCGAGGCCGAGGCGCTGCACAGCCATGCACAAGCGATCATCCGCATGGAGAAGTCGCTTGGCAAGCATGAGCGTGCGCGTGTGTGCGAGCAGTTGCGCCATGTCGACATGCGCCGCTTCCTCAGCAAGCAGCAGACAGCGACGCCCAAGATCGCGAGCAGTGGCAGCCACGCAGAGCTGCTCTCCCAGCGCTCGACGATGAAGCGCAACATGATGGCCGGCATCTCAGCAAAGCTCCACGGGCTCCCGAGCACAACTGGCGCGCGCAACGCTGTGATGAAAGCGTTTGGGAAGCGGCCTACGGTCAGCGGCCTCGCTGGCGGCAGCTCGCCGATTCACCCATCGATCGCACCGACGCTTGACGCCTCGAGTGCGAGTAGTACCGACACGGAACACCGAAGTGGTGGTCCGACAGTGAAGAAGGAGCACCACGCAGCGACGTTTCTCGAGGCCTTGATCGAGACGCCGAACCTGCAGCTCACGGCGCTCGAGGAGTCGCTTTTCCTCAAGTCCGCGCTCGACCTTGATGATGACGACGACGGACCCGGGTCCGTCGCGAACCGGCTTGGGGTGCTCGAAGACGGCATCCGGTACGAGCCACCGAGCAAGAAACCGAAGGACGAGGCCGCGCAGAGTGCGGTCGCAGATCTTCAGGCGCAAGTCGAGCGGCTCTCAAAGGTTGTCGCTGACATGCAGACGCAGGTGCAGGAGGAGCGTGCGAATACTGTGCGCGTCACGCGCCTCTCGCCACGAAGCGTTCACCGCCGCTAGCAACGCGATGAATCACTCTTTTTGAGAGGTTGTTTGCTCACGCACTGAACCTTCCCACAATAACTGCCAATGTGATCGCACTTGAACGATTGATATACACTGTATACTATACACTAGTTTATCGTACTTAAACAAGTAGCATACAATACTTCCTTTCCCGGCTTCATTTGAATTTGAATATCCATTTTGCTCACCCACACACCAGCGAGCGAGCGTCGCACAGGCTCACTCGACACGGCCTCACATACGCGCGTGAGTGGGTATCTCTCGCTCTTCTCCTTCTCCCCATGGTACTCGACACAAAAGCAGACGCGGACCTCGCGCTGCTGCGGCGGCTGCGCGCACGCCGGAGCGAGAAGGAGAACGCGTTCGAGAGCCCGAAACTGCGCACCTCCGCAGCCACCGCGACCGCTAGTCGGCCGTCGACAGCCGCTCGGAGCGCTGAAAAGGAGCGACTCGCGCTACCGTCGAGTGTGAACACGCAGCGTGCATCGCCTCCAGCGTCCGCACCGCGGCTATCGGCTGCCGCTGGGACTGCGCAGGGCGTAGGACTCGTGCAGCCAGGCGATCGACCAGCTGCTGTACCGCGTGTACTGAGCGAGCGAGCGCCAGAGACCAAGAACAAGCCGCAGCCACATGCGCTCGTACCCGAGCGGATCTTCGAGTGCGTTCTGGACGACGACGGGAACGTCACCACGCGGTGCTTCATCAAGGGCAAGTTCCTGGGCAAGGTATGTTGACCCATTACTGGTATTGCTAAACTGGCTGTCTATGACTCGGTCGCTTACTGTACTGGACTCTCCCACTAGGGTGGGTTTGCGCGCTGTTACGAAATGACGTGCGAGGAAACGGGGATCAAGTACGCAGGCAAGATCGTGGCCAAGAGCACACTCGCCAAGCCGAAAGCCAAGCAAAAGGTGGGCGCGACAGAGTGATGGTGACCCACTTGTGCGTATCTTGACGCTCGACTGACGGATGCACATTCTATTTTTACATCGTGGTCAATCAATTGGTGGCCAGTTCACGTCCGAGATCAAGATCCACAAGTCGCTCACGCACCGGCAGATTGTCCAGTTCGAGCACTTCTTTGAAGACGCCGACAACGCGTACATCCTCCTCGAGCTCTGCAGGAACCAGGTGCGTGCTCACGTGGGCTCTTTCGCTTCCAGTCAGTCAGGCCAACGGGTGATTAACTGGTACCGTCACTGTTATGTACTCGATATCAATCACCAGTCCCTGTCAGACCTGCTACGACGTCGGAAGAAGATCTCTGAGGCCGAAGTCCGGTTCTATATCCGACAGGTCGTGGACGGCATCGCGTACCTGCACGCGAACCTCGTGATCCACCGCGACTTGAAGCTCGGGAACCTGCTCTTGACGTCCGACATGGAGGTCAAGATCGGCGACTTTGGCCTCGCAACCCGCCTCGACACGCTCTACGACCGCAAGCGCACCATGTGCGGCACGCCAAACTACATTGCCCCCGAGATCCTGAACGGCCAGCGCGGGGACGGCCACAGCTTCGAGGTCGACATTTGGTCGCTCGGCGTCGTCATGTACACGCTACTCGTTGGGCGGCCGCCGTTCGAGACCGAGGACGTGAAAGACACGTACAAGCGCATCCGCGCGAACCAGTTTGGCTTTCCAGAAGACACGGACGTGTCCGAGAGCGCGCAGTCGCTCATCCGTAGCATTCTGCGAGGCGAGCCGCACTTGCGGCCGTCGCTCAAAGCGATCCTCGCGCACCCGTTTCTCCAGGACGAGTTCGTGCCAGCGACGCTCTCGCGCACAGCGCTGCTCATCACGCCGCCCGACTGCAAGCGGAAAGTTTTCCTCCCAGAGCGCGACCGCACGAGCATCGCTGAGCCGCCGCTACGATCGACGCACGTGCTTCCGCTCGCGCCGCCGCGACGGCATCCGCTGCGGAGCCGAGACGTGAACGTTCGCGGCAGCAGCTCTGGCGGCGGCGAGCAGCAGGTCGCGGACGAGAACAGAGTGCCAACGCCCAGTAGCAGCAGTAAGGCTGAGGCGGGTCGACGGGACGGTGCAACGACACCATCCAGCGCGTTGAAAAGCGGTCGGCCGACAACAGCAACCGACTCGACGCCAGCCTCAACGTCGACATTGCGGCGCTCTGAGGAGCGACAGGCAGCGGTGCAGGACCCGCTCGAGACGATCTACGCGACACTCACGCGGCTGTTTGCGCTCGAAGACGGCAGCGGTCACGACGAACCGCCGCTCAGTGCGCACTCGTCCGCGTCATCAGTTGTTGCAGCTGCGAAGCGGCTCCGTGAGATCCGTGCTGAGACGGAGACGCTGCCCCCTGCCGCACCAGCGACTCTCTGGGTCTCCCAGTGGGTCGACTACACGTCCAAGTACGGCATGGGGTACATGCTCTCGAACGGGTCCGCAGGCGTGTACTTTAACGACTCGACCAAGGTCGTCGCCACCCGAGACGACGCGTTCTTCGAGTACCTCGAGCGCACGTCCGAGGCAGCGAACGCGACAGAGCAGCGCGTACGGTATGCAGCTGGTGAGCACGACGCAGCGCTGACGAAGAAGGTGACGCTGCTCAAGCACTTCAAGAGCTACCTCGTAGACGGCCGTGGTGAACGCGAAGAGGCCGACGTGCTCGAGCGCCAGCTAACGCGGCTGAGCGACCGGGAGCTGCTACCGTCGGCGGACGCGAACCGCCCAATGGTGTACGTGAGCAAGTGGGTGAAGACGCGCCATGCGATGCTCTTCTGCCTCTCGAACGACACGTTCCAGATCAACTTTTTCGACGCGTCCAAGCTGCTGCTGTCGAGTGGTGGCCGCACTGCGTCGTACGTGGACAAGGAAGGCGTGCTCGCGGCGTTTTCGACTGCGCTCGTCGTGCTCCGGAACGAACGCCCCGATCTGCTCAAGCGTCTCCGGTACGCGAAGGACATGCTGCAGCAGATGGCGAGGACGCAGAGTGCAGCGAGTGCGTGAGAGAAGAGCGAGAGTGACTGGACTGGAGGTTGTACCAAGTAGATCGGATTAATGTAAAGAGCCCACGATCATGTGCGTGTGTTGACTGAGAATCATGAGTTGGGACGCGCAGCATTCATACAAACACCAAGTACAGTTCACGCATGGATGACTCCAGGATGAGATTGGTTGAAAATGGCCAAGGGTCAATGGGATTCGTAGAAAATACAAAGCCCCTTTATTCTTGATCATTCCTTATTCCTCAAGCGGTAAAATACCTCGACGGTTGATGAGATTCCCATTTATATTAGGCCAAACGATTGTGTCGTGGGAAAGCTGTC
>JAASFJ010001117.1:0-11803 GCA_023333755.1 Globisporangium uncinulatum
CGGTGCGCTGCCGCGTGTGCGCTGCCCACTCTGCCTTGTACCGTTGCACAAGTCCCAGTGGAGCACCCACGTGCGTGAGGACACGACCACGACAGGCGGCAAGAAACGCGTACTGAAAGAGTACACCCGCCTGTGTCGTGTCGCGTGCTCTTTCCAGACGCCGTGCTGCCACAACCCCGACTACGTTCACCTGCCGAACGAAGGCGAGTCGCGAGTGTGCAAGCTGCCACTGCCGCAGCTTCAGGCGCTGCAGAAGAAGTGTCGTCAGTTTGGCCGCCATCGTATTTCGCCACGCGACCTCATCGCGTACATTGACGCATCGTTCCCAGACCAGAGCGAGTTCGTGTTTGACGCTGTGCTTGACCGGATTACGGACGACGAGCGCCAAGCGACGCTCATGCTGTCGTACCACGCGGTCAAGCGCGTAGTCGTGACGACGTGTTGTGGGTGGCTCACATGCTTCAACTGCAAGCGGTCCCGGCCACGCGACGGACCGTGTGCGTGCGAGGAGGAGGAGGAGATCGACGAGGAGAACGACATCGTCCAGTGTCGCAGCTGCCGCGCACTGCTCGTCAAGGTCGAAGGCTGCGACGCTGTACAGTGCATGTGTGGCTTCCCCATGGACTGGGCTGAAGAGCTGCACTATCGCTGGCGAATGAAGTGCCAGCTGCTTGCAGTGGACCCATTCGACACGACGGTGTTTGGAGAGTGGGTCGAGTGGCGGCGTCAACTTCTCGAGATGTTTGCAAACGCGTGGAACCAAGGACGCGTCAAGGTGCAACTCAAAATGCTGGCCAAGTCGCACCCGGCATTCACGGCGGTGCTGCGCCAGTTCGTTTGGCGTCACCGCATCACACGTGTGTGCCGCACTCCAGCCTTTGTCGCTGCCGTCCACGACAAATACGCCGACCGCGTGCTGGTGCCGCTGCTGCGTCCGTTGGTGCGTGCGTTTCTAACGCGGCGGCGTTCAGCAAAGGCAGAGGCGGAGCAGCGACGTGTGGAGCGCCAGCGTTTCGTGGACGCGATGATCGTGCGCCACAAGGTGGTGCTCGCGGGCTTTGCTTCTGCGGTACTTGCAGTCACACGGGCGCGTCAGAAAGCGGCGCTGAAAGCGCTCCGAAAGGAGTTCCTCTCGGACGTTTACAACGGATTCGACATGGAGCAGCAGGTGGTGCTCGCAGACGAGGAGCGTGCATTCGAGTCGTCTCTTACAGTGGCTCTTGCTGCGTGAATATACAACATTTGATTTTTGGTACGACGGATGAACCATGGAGTTGAATGATTTCCAGATGCCAAGCTCAGTTGAGGAACTCGCGAGTCGAACGACAAAGTCTTGGCCAAGACCAAGACTCTAGTGTAGGCATCCGACACAGTACGATAAAGAGAGAGAAACGAGATCAAAGAGCAGTCACGACGACTGTCGTATCAACGATTACACCTGTCGACCGTCGTCAGTATCCTGATTGGTACTACAGTCCGACATCGACGAACCTTGACCAACTTGACCGACAGTCACTGCTTCGTCGTCCTTCTCGCCGGTCCTCGTCCTCACTCACTGGAAATGCACAGATGCAGAAACTACACACACTGTCACTCACGCACTCCCTCTCTCTCTCGCCTCTTTCACTCAGTCCCGCGAGCCCCGAACTGCGCGGCTGCACTGAAACGTGCAGTAGCAGAACGACGAGAAGACGAGCGCGACGAGCGAGCCAAAGATGATCCACCCGAACGGCGGCGGCAGCAGCGTCACGATCGTCAAAAAGACGTTCACGAGCGGGCCGGCAAAGATCACGAGCGCGAGGAACGCCGTGCAGACCATGCAGGACGAGAACGCGCGGTAGAACTTGGGGCCCATGAGCGCCTCGAGCACGTACAGCGGGTTCCACATCGCCGACAGGTGCAGCCGATCTGCGGGCTCCGGTAGGAACGGAAAGTTGTTGGGTTCGCTGCGTCCGAGGCCGGCCGCACGCGCGTTCGCGAGCGCCAGCGGCAGGATCTCGATCGACACGAGCAGCTCGCCGGCGCGGATGCGGTCGCCTGTCGTCGCGTCCCGCGTCGTCAGCGTGAGCCAGCTCGCGTCCTCGGGATCGTCGCCCATGCCGAGCCGTTGCTTGACCGACTCGACGAGCGACTCGGCGTTGCTCTTGGCCTTGTCTTTCTTGTGCTTGGTGCGACGCTGCGAGTGGACCTGCTTGTCACCACCGCCTGCTTCGCTCGTCGGCAGCGTGTCTTGCGACGAGAAGAAGCTGCGCGACAGCAGCGGCACCTTCGCGTCGTCGTTGTCGTCGCCTTCCGCGTCCACATCGATCGCCACCGACGAGCCGTACGCTGCCGACGCCGACGCCGACGGTGGCGCTGTCGCGTACCCTCCTCCACCGACGCTACTGACGCCGCCACGACTCGAGATTGGCATACTGTCGGCGCCGAGCCCGCGTACCGACTTCTTCTTCGCAAACACGTTCACGATCTGCTTCGTGCGGTACGCCTCTTTGAGAAAGCCGCTGAGGTCCACGACCGAGTCGGCGAGGCAGTCGTCGTAGAGCAGGTCCTTGTCCCACATCTGGAAGTGCAAGTAGCCCTTGTCGGCCTCGCTGTCGGGGTCGATCGGGAGCTCGAGGTCGAACTTCATGCGCCAGTTGAACGACGCCTTGCCGTTCTTGGCGCGCCAGTGCGTGTCGGTCGACTGCGCCTTGTCGTCTTTGCTCTGGAGCCAGGTCTTGACGAGCAGGTCGCTCAGGTCCGTGAAGTCACCCGGCGTCACGTTCTTGGCCTTGTACACGATCACACGCACTTCAAACTGCTGGAGCGGCGGGAGCGAAATGTCGAGCGGCGCCACTTTCTTGAGCTCGTTCGGCGTGAGGATGTCGACCCACAGCCGCAGACTCCCTTGCGGCAGCGAACTCGACGGCGCAAAGAGCGGCCGCACTTCGAGCGGCTTGCGTTTCTCGATCACACTGTCGTCTGTTCCAGCGCCCAGTTGCTGCCATTTGCGGCTGAACCATCGGTCTTCGAGGTCGAGCAGCGTTGCGCCGACAAAGTCGTCACCGTCGACCGTCGTGCCGACCGACACGACGCCCTGGCTCAGTCCGTGCGGGATGCCTGGGATCGCAAAGAAGTCGTAGTCGAGCAGCTCGACGCGGAGCTCTGACGCGCCTGGGAGCTCGGCTTTGAACTCGTACATGTGGTGGAACTTGGGCGTGAGCGTCTCGGTGCGGTGCCGCGCGCGGTCGTTGAACACGTGCGAGCGCTTGCGGCCGTCGCCGAGGCTCAGCCGCAAGTACGGGTCGCACTTGTTGTTCTCGTCCTTCGGCACGAGGTTGAGCGCGTCGAGCACGTACACGCGCACGAGGTACGGCTGCGGGTGCAAGAACGACTCGAGGTCAAAGAGCGGCGGCTCGTCGAGACTCGCCATCACGCGGACCACGCCCTTGAAGCGGCCGACAGCGCGAAAGTCCTTGCTCGCACGCGTCGCAAAGAACCCGCGACGGACGAGGCTGTTGCCGCGGAAGAGCGCGTACGTCTCGAACGGCGTGTCGAGCTCGTCCTCGAGCGTCCCGTCGATCACGCGCCGGTTCCTCATGTAATGTGGGATCTCTTCCGCGTACTCACTCTCGGCGCCAGTCGTGTACAGGTTCTCGAGCGTCGACATGGTCGTGAGTGGGATGGCGCCCGCGCCCGTGTCACTCACCTCGCTCGCTTGCGACAGGGGTGGAGCTGCTGCTGTCGTTTCGTTGTCGCGCTTCGCTTCGAGAGCTGACGACAAGGCAGCGGCCTCCGACACGGACTTGGACGCTTCGCGGACAATCTCAGGCGGGATCGTGCCTGGGAACGTCGTGAAGTCGTCCGGGCGTTCGAGGTACGGGTTGTCCGTATACAGTTTCCCGCCTGGCTTCTCGTACAGCGGGTTCGGCGCGCCGTTCGAGAAGCGGAGCTTGCGGCTCAGGTCAACCGAGCACACGCCGAGCAGTGGCTTGTAGAAGCCACCGAGGAGCGTGTCGTAGACGCTAATGTTGAGACGCGGAGCGAAGAGCGCGTCGACAGGGAGCGTGACAGGGATCACAATACGCTCGAGGAAGTTGGGATTCCGGCCGCTCGGCTTGGACGACGGGTTCGTGAGCTTCGCGACGTTCGTCTTGGTCACTTCGCCAATGTCAAACTTGACAAACGGCGTGTTCACGGGCACGAACCCGAGCGGCTGGAGACCACGACAGCCGAGCGCAATGATCTCGAGGAACTTCTCTTCCATCGCGGGGCGAATACTCTCGGGCGGCTGGACGATCGCTCCGGGCGTGTCTTTCTTCACAAGCTCAAACGACAGCAACAGCTCACCCTCTGTGTCACCCTCGGTCGTGTAACAGATCGGGTACCACTTGGGGCGCGGGACCGTGTACTCGCCGTTCGCACGCGCCTTGGCGTACTTGGTCGACGACAGGTGCGGGAAGTCTGTGAGGTTGAACTTTAGGCCGCCAACGTAGTCATCAGCGTCCCACTGGTCCCAGTCAAAGACCTGGAGCGAGACCTTTGGGAGGAACTCGGGGTCCTGCGGCAGCTCCACGTCGAGCACGACCGTCTCGTAGAATGTCGGGTCGCGCGTCGACATGCGTGTCGACACTTTGCCGTCAGCGCCGCCGCACGTGACCTTGACGTACGGGTCGAGGAGGCCGTTCGAGTCCGCTGCTGGCAAGCACCGGCCCTGGAACACGTGCACAAAGAGCGTGTACTTCATGTACCCCGCGGTCTTTTGCGAGTGCTCGCGCCAGATGCGCGCGTTCTCTTTCTCGCTCGGGTCTTCCCCACGCGACGCCTCGAGACGGAGGTTCATGAGCACGTTGCCCGTGAACTCGTGGTCTTTCAGGTCGTCCAGCACCATGTCTTCAATGAGACTCACCCACTGCGGCGCTGGGAGCTCCTTTGCGTCTTTCAGTGCACCGCCTTCGTAGAACAGGTCGCGGGCACTGTACCGTGCGTAGCAAATGTACCGCGACTCGCTCAGCTGCTGGCGCACGAGGTGCACAAAGATGTCGGGCACTTGGTCGAGGTCGCTCGGGAGCGTGATCTCCGGCACGTCCAAGTACTGGTTCCAGTGGCACAGGCCCGCGACGTTCTCTGCGCGCGTGCTCTTGACTGCGTGCTTCCCGACCGAGATGCGCACCATCATGCGCGAGTTGCAGTTCCACCGCGTCTTGCTTGGGAACATGGGGATCTCCGAGCCGTAGAAGAGCGCCGCACGGAGAATGTACTTGCGGAACGCCGGTCGCAGCGGGACGCTCATGAGGTTCCGCGTGTGCGGCCGGTCGTTCACTGACTTGGAGCCGTCTTCGACCCGCATCGACAAGAGCACGCGGCCACGGTACGTGCTCGCTTGCGCAGGGTGCTCGTTCATGAGCTTCCGCTCCTTTGACTCGATCACGTACCCGAGCGGCGGCCCGTACAAGTTCGCCCACTGGGACCGGAACTGCGTCGGGTACTTGCACACGTGCGCAAACTGGTACGGACGGATCACGTTCGCGACGAGCTCGTCGCTCGTGAGGTCCCAGTCCCAGACCGACACAAAGATGTTGTTGCTCATTGTCGGCAGGAGGACAGGGAACCACAGTTCCTGGTGGAACTCGGCATTGAGGTTCCCACGGCCTTTGACGGTCACCTTCTTGGTCTCCAGGACGTCCTGGCCGGCAAAGTACACGCGCACGTACGCGTCGATGCCGCCCATGCGCATCATACTCTTGTCCATGTCCGGCAGGTCCTCTGCGAGCAACACCGTGATGACGAGATAGTGGAGCGTCTGGCTCACACGTGGCGGCACGAGCACCATCGAGTTGATGTCCTTCTTCGATGTCACGTTCTGGTCCATCAGGTTCTTCTTGTCCTCACTTGGGTCGTGCAGCTTGAGCTTGTCGCCGGGCCCGAGTACGACAATCGACAGCCTGATAACAGCGAGAGCATGACATTATGAACAGCAAGGGATGTGTGAGCATACGACACGACACGGCACGACACGGCACGGCACGACACGTACAGAAGGTAGCCCTGGATCGAGTCGCTGTTGTTCTTGTTGTTGCCGACAAGCGCGACCCACTTGCGGTGGATCTCGTGGTCCGGCTGGAAGTAGACGTACGGGATGTCGACGACAAAGAAGCCAATCATGTCGTCCAGACGCGACGCGCCGCCTACCTTAGCGAGGAACCGCGGACCGTCGGCGTCGAGCACCGACACCTTGATACTGCCTTGCTGGATCGCTTCTTTGTCGAGATCCTTGAAGTTGAAGTAGAGGTACTCGTCAAAGACGCACGAGAGCTGCTTCTGCTTGACCATCGTGTGCTGGCGCTGTCCGAGGCACTCGATCGCGACGACTGGGTCGCACAGTCCATTCGCGTCCATGGGCTTGAGGTCGCGCACTTCAATGATGCGCACGCGCACTTGGTAGTCGCCCGAGTTGAACTGCACGTCCGAGAGCTCTTGGAACATCTTCTGGTGCTCTTCTTCGCGCAGCTTCTTCTCCTCCGCCGTCTCTTTCTGGAGCGGGTCTTCGTTGCTATCGTCGTCCTCGTCCTCGTCGTCGTCGTCGTCCGAGTTCGCGACCGCGTCCGGTGCCACTGCGTTCTCGTCTTCGCCTGCGTGCACGTTCTCTTGCGTCCCGTCTTCGTCCGGACCAATGCTGCTGCCGACGTTGCGCAGTCCGCGGTTGTTGGGGATCACAGTCTCGTGGTCGAGCTCGCCCTGCTCCAAGCTCGTGATCTTGCGGTCCATGTACTGCGTCTCGATCGCGATACAGATCTTCCCGCGGCCGTAGCTCATCTGCCGCGACGGTGTAATGTCACTGAACACCACGTCCACGCCGTTCTGCTTTGCCCGGTGCTCAAGGGCGAGCCAGAAGACCTGCTTTCCGCCGCCAAAGTGCTCCAAGTACGCGTTCAAGTCAATAACACAGCGGCCGAGAAAGTCGTTCGAGATCAAGTCCGCGTCTTCCACGACGAGCTCGAGAGCTTGCGGGCCGCCGCTCTTGCTCAAGTAGAAGAAGAACTGCTGGCGCCAGCGCGGGTGGAGCGTCTGCTTCTGCGTGCGCGTGCGTTGCGACTGGTTCTTGGTCACGTGCACTTTCACGAACGGATCGCTCGTGGCTTCGATGCCCGAGCCGTCGAGTGCGAGCAGTCCCTTGGCTTCCAGCACGGACACGACGAGGTAGTTTGGCTCCCGCACAGGCTCGGCAGTTGCGTTGTTTGTTGTCGTTGTCGTTGTCGTTGTCGTGGTCGTCGCGACGCCTTCCGCTGTCGTCGTCGTCACAATCTCCTTCACGACTTCATTCACGACTGTAGGCGTCGCTGGGACAGGGGCCGCTGGCGTTGAAGTGGAGGCACCGCCAGCCCGTTCCTCTGCCACGAACGTCGGCTCGTACCGCGCGTCGACCACCAGCGTCCCGAATTTCTGTCATCACAGAGTCGCATAGCCAGTTAGTCAAGTGTGTGAGTGCCCGTCCTGCTGGGTACTAGGCTCACTCAGGTGGTCTCTTGTCATCTCTAGAGCTACGTACCAGCTCGGAGCCTTCTCCACGGCACAGGTGGAGCGTGTGCGTCGTCTACACGCGTCACAACAGCAGCACCAGCAGTCATAGTACCGTCATTAGCACCACACTAGTCACCTCACACCCACACGTCCACTCTCTATGAAGTGTCGTACCGTTTCGTCGGCCGGGAGGTCAGCGATGAGCAGTTCAGCTTCGCCCAGGAGCTCGTCCTTGACGTCGCTGAGCGCAAAGACCTTGAAACGGACAGTGTCGCCCAGTGGCTTCTTGACGCCGAAACGGAACTCCTGGTCCCACTCGGGCGCCGTCGTCTGCTGGTTCGCAGCCGTGCGCAGCACTACTTCGCCGCACTTGACTTGGCAGTCTGTCACACATACCCGCGAGCGTAACATCCAATCGGCCGTTCCATGGCGTGACGGTACGAGCACAGTGAGTCACGTTGTCACAGCTACATTGCGCCAAGACGGATTAACAAAAGACAGCACGTACAGGGGTCGACAGTAGTGACGGCCGAGTCCCCGTCGTGGCGCAGGCCGACGTCCGCGGCCGTGCGCACCTTGAGCACCACACGGGGAGTCACGACCGGCGCCATGCGAGTGAGCTGGTGGTGGGAGGTGCTTTGTGGTGTGCGAGCTCAAAAGCGGATCCAAAAGTGGCGGCTCTCGAGAGCCCCGCCACGCAAATGACTTGGATTCAGGCAGCACTGATTTTCAGCAAATCCAATCACAGTAGACACAAATTTCAGCAAATGAAAAGTCGCGAAATAAATGAGATTTGGTGATGGGGGTGGGTTCCCTCCACAACTCTTGTTAGGAATAGCTTATTCGTAAGGTCGTGTTCGAATAAAATATTCTGTTTGAAAGATGTAGTTGCTGCATAACGAGTCGGTTCGGGAGGTTTACTGTAAAAAACGATCAGAATTCTGTCGGTAACAACAACAAACAATCAAACAAATGACCATCAATAATTGTGACCAAATGATAAATTGTACCCACCAGGACTGGCCACGAGAGCCAACTTGTGCACACGCTGACCAGATGGTTTAACACCTCTTGTTTAGTGTCACTTGTCAGAAATCGGCACGATGATCTCTTTGAAAGTCAAGAACTGCTGACCGTCGAAGTCAATAAGCCTATTTCATCCCTATGTCCCTCAGCGAGGCAAACCGCTAGTGAAATTGTACACAGAAAAGAACCCCTCGCAGAAAAAATCAACTTATTTTACAACTTGTTCAACGTCAACACTTGACAATTAAAATTAGAGAGGGACTATTATTGCATGCTGGGTCCGGAAGCGCGACGGCAGTACCACTGTGTATAGAGATATACCACTCTGTGAATGCAAAATGCCTCAGCGAACCAAAATTGGACTCCTGAAAAACAGTGAGGCGCTGAGAGTACCCCAACTTACACCCGCCCGACGCGAAGCGGATGCATCCACCTGGACAGGCGAGCGAGCCGTAGGCGAAGCGCTGCAACGCGTTATTTTTTTCCTTCCCCCGAAGGGCGTAACCCCTTCCCCTACTTCAAATCATGTATACATTATACGCCAAAATACATTCGGAAATCAAAAAATATGTCAATACTATGCATATAAAGAGGATGCTCCAGCATGTCACAGTAGCCAGTGCCTTAAATGTGTCACAAAAATACCGCGAATCCAAAAGTGGTGGCTCTCGAGAGCTCCGCCACGCAAATGACTTGGATTCAGGCAGCACGGTTTTTCTTCAACAAAGCCAACCACAACAGACACAAATTCCAGCAATTGAAAAGTCGCGAAATAAATGAGATTTGGTGTGATCGTGGCACTGGGGACCCTCTTTCTCTTCCATCTCACTCTCGCTTTCCCCTCCAAGCCAGTCACACCCAGAGCGTGCGGGCCCCTGCTGCGATATCAATTGCCTTTAGGGATCGAAGTGCCATTCTTGCACAAGTCGCTTTGACCACCTTGTTGGGGAGTGGATGACGCCCGCGCTTGTCTTGGTCTTCTTCAGCTCCGCTGTAGCGCAATCCTCGGACCAGAAGCTCATCTCTTGCGCAGTGTGTAGCGCATTTGTTGTGTCTTCCAGCGCCACCCATGCCGCGCTATTATTCAGCGACGAGTTGCGGCATGTGGAATTGAACGGCGGAGCCTCCCTCCTTTTGCGACAGCATTGCCAAACACACCTGTAGCAATGAAGTGAGCGACAGTCCACTCGGGAGTAGCTCGCTGCGGTAAAATCAGTATATGGTGATTGTGCGCTTCGCTGCAGTGCCGAACAAATGACCGACATTGCGCAGGGCAGTGTTCGGTCTCTTTTTCAAGTCGTGTCGGTCGCCGTCGAGCTTGCCCATGTAGATATCACCCATGATACAGGGTAATACCAGACACAAGCGCAAACCAAACCGGCCATATACAGAATTAGCGACTTTGGGACCGAAAAAGCTAGTTAAGTGTACCGATAACAGCACCTCGACTCTGCGTCGCACTTCATGTTGCGCTTTATTTCTCACATCGACGCCTACGGATCTCATGGCGTGCTGGAGGTGTTGATGAAACGCTTGCGGGAGAGATAGCGGAGTAGTAAGTCGAACCAGCGACACAATGGCGACCGTCGACATTCGTGTCTTGGCTCTTTTCTTGTATGCCGCCTGCTGCCTTGGCGGCTTGTGTGGGCGTGGGCTTGTTTGGCGTTAAGGGGTGTTGTGGGTGTTGGTCGTGGGCAAGGGCGTGCTTGTCGTGGGAGCGAGCGTCTCGAGCGTTGGCGCGGGCGTGCTTGACACGGTGTGCGAAGAGGCAGAGGTGCTTGGCGCGGACGGCGTGGGCGTACTTGGCGCAGTGGTCTTAGCTAGCATTGCATGCTGTGCGAACATTACTGCAGAAAAATGTTAGCATCCCATGTCTGCTGTCTTGTGTTCAAAGCCAATGCGAATGCCTGTACCGTTGTGCGTGTCATGCCGTTGAATTGGAACTCCCGGGGATCGGCTGTTCAGGCGGCATCGTACGTGTCGTGTACGGCTAGCGTTCTTTTTGAAAATGGCGACCCAGGACGCGAGCCGCACAAAATGAAAGGCCGAGAGAGCCCCACGTGAGAGTGAAAATTTTTTGGCGTGCGCGCGTGCCAGTTCCCTGTCGTCACGTTGTCGATCTGGTGTACAACTTTGCGAATTATTGTCCTGAGGTCCGCTGCAGTACTCTGAAAACTTATATTTTGGCCTCATTTGGCGTTTGTATGCGTGATTTGATTTTGGTATGGCAAATCCGTATCCTGACACTGCCAGGATAAGATTAAAAACGGTGCTAGAGGAGTTAATGGACGCTGATTAGTGCAACATTCTCTCTGAGCTGGCCAGATGGTCTCCCTCATCGAAGCAAAACACTAGTAAAATTGTACACAGAAAAGAACCACTCAGCAGAAAAAAGAACTTTTAACGTCAACACTTGACAATTAAAATTATTGCTCGCGTCAGTCCGGCATCACGGGGAGCCTATGGTGAAGCCCAGCTGGCGATCCAGCAGAGCACCGAGCGGCGCCTGCAGACTGCGCTCAAGGAGTCTTACGTGGAGATCTCGCGCGCGCTGATGTCTCTTGTCGGCGCTCGTGCTGCTGGAACGAAGCGAGACATCAAGGAAGGTGTGATGCGGGCCCTCGAGACAGCCGGGTCTGCATCGCTGGCGAAAGTCCAAGAAACCACCATGTCCACTCTGCAAGACTTTGCCACCAAGACCCACTCCAAGCTTGACGAGGGCGCCCAAGACGTGTGGTCGAAGGTGCGCGGCGAGGCAGCCGAAGACCTGCAGCAGAAGCTGACAGAGCTCCTGACCGCGGCAGAGCAGCACATCAACACCATGCTCGCCAAGCTCGGCGAAGGAGACAGCAGCACGTCTCTCGCTCTCCCCGAACCAGCGCCGGACGTGCTGGTCGCCCTGAAGGACGAGCTCGACGAGAAGGTGCAAGGAGCGGTCGAAGTCGCTCTTAAGGACACAGTCAGCGTGGCTGTCAGCGACACAAAGTCGCACCTGAAAGAGCACTACCGTCATCTCTTGGAAGGCTACGTCCAGTTCAGATACATGTCCTTCATGTCGATGGCGCGTTGATAACTTACCGGGACACAGACGATGGCGAGGTCGCGTGTACACGAGCAGTGATGCCGGCGTGCTTCTGGAAATTGAGCGCGTCGCGCAAGTGTATCTTTCCACCGAAAAGCCTCTTTCCGAGTGCAAGGTACTCGAAAATCACTCGAGTTTCAGCCAGTCAGATCGCCGGTTTTTGAAGTTTGGTGCGGTGCACCATCAACCTTCGTA